>WNHD01001365.1:0-19534 GCA_011057455.1 Ganaspis sp. Gsp50
CGTGATTTGTGACTCTGACGATGAGTAGAAAACTCCCTTGCCCTGGGACAGTTCAAAAAAGAGTACTTTTTTGCACGCGGTTCCAAAAAGTGCTCTTTTTTGAACTGTTCCAGAAAAGGGAATTTTCTACTTATCGTCAGAGTTACAATTCATGCTGTTTTTTGAACTGAGTTATAAAAATGCACCTTTTTTGTTTAATTATAAAAAGTACGTTTTGTTTGCTAATAACAAAAAATACTTTTTGTTCGCTGATAACAAAAAATACGTTTTGTTCGTTAAAATAACAATTAAGTTTTGTACGATGAAACAAAAACTACTTTTTGTTTTTTAGAACAACGAATACTTTTTATTCGTTGAAACAAAAACTGCCTGTCGTTCTTTGGAGCTTTGCTTGCTTTGGAGCGAGAACTACGTTTTGTACATTGAAACAAAAAATACGTTTTTTACGTTGAAACAAAAACTGCGATTTGTTCTTTGGAATAATGACCACTTTTTGTTCGTTGAAACAAAAACTACATCTTGTATGTGGGAACAAAAACTACGTTTTGTTTTATAGAACAACAAATTCCTTTTCTTCTTTGAAATAAAAACATGCGTTTTGTACCTTGAAATAAAAAATACTTTTTGTTCGTTGAAACAGAAACTACGTTTTGTACATTAAAGTAAAAACTACGTGTTGTTCGTTGAAACAGAAACTACGTTTTGTTTTATGAAACAACGAATACTTTTTGTTCTTGGAAACAAAATATACGTGTTTTACGTTGAAGCAAAAACTGCTTTTTGTTCCTTGAAACAAAAACTACATTTTGTAAAATAATATTAAAAAAAAATTCACACTCCGATTTCAAAGTTACAAAAAATGAAAAACTAGCAACAATAATTTTGGGTGCAACTTTTTCTTCAACCAATGAAACATATATGAATTTGTCTTAGACTTTCAAGAAAGTGATAAATTTTGAAAAAGAACGAAATGAAATGAAAAAAATTTGTCGGATTTACCTTCTTCTCAACAATGTAAGGCTCGGGCTTCTCGATAGGGATTTCCACGTGTTTAATGACTTCTACTGGGACCGGATGTGGAACAGGTACTTGAACTTGATAAGGTTGCGGAATAGGAACTTTAATTTGCTGTGGGACTGCTACTGGTACCGGATGTGGAATGGGAATTGCGTACTTTTTGTAGATTGGGATCTCAACAGGCTTTTGTGTTTCATGATAGGTCGTAGTTCCATGATTCTCGTCGTAGCTTGCTAATACACTCACTAATAACGTCGCAAATATCTAGAAGGAATTAAAAATTATGTATTATTATAGGATCAACTAATCAAAAATATTGTTCTTGCACAGATGAACTATTTTTTTGTTTTTAAGAGAAAAAGGATATGGGGAAAAGAAACAGGGAGAGAATTTAAAAAAAGAAAAGAGGAAAAAAAGAAAATAAGATAAGCAGAAAAAAAGGAAAAGATGAAAAGAGCTTTAAGAAGTGGAGAAAAAAAAAGAAAAAAACGTTATTTACGAAAGAAGATATAACCCTAATTACAATTTGATTTTTCTTCATATTACAATTATATCAGAGCTAAGAAAATTAGTAGAAAATAATTAGAAATCGTGATTATAGCAAATTTTACGAAAGAAATAAACAATTTGAGTCATCTAAAAATAGGATAAACTAATTACTCACAAGAATCTTCATGACTTCGGAAAATATTGGCACTGATAGGTTCAAAGAACCTGTCGCAAAGTGATTCTGAGTTGACTCTGTCTCTTTTAGGCTTTCAAAGTCACGGCCAAGTGTTTATATAGTGATGCCACACTTTCTCCCTTCTCTTTATTAAAACAAATCTAGGCGCTTCAGTGCGAATTGAATACGTACACAGAAATTGTATCGATATAAGAACATAATAATAGTCTGAGAGTAGATCATTTCTCGATCAGCACATTCACTGTCCCTTCTGGCAGTCCAAATTTTTACAAATTTTCACTTGCAGGGTTTTGCTTTTTATTCTTTATAAATACTATAACAACTATTTAATTGAACAAGGTATTTTCTTCACTCAGTCTTCTTTTCTCTTTATTTTGCTACCAATTACCAAAAAATTCGATGATCGGTATCAACAAGTTTTTTAACCCTAATCTCCAAGCCTGAATCTATATCAATGATTAAGATCAAATAAAAAATTTTGCTTCTAAATTATGTTGAAAAATAGACAAGGCATTTTCTTTTCAGTTCTCTTTTCTTTATTTTGTTATTGATTTTCGGAAAATTCATATTAGATTTCAATGCAAATGCAGGATTAATTAAAGTAGTCTTTTTTCTCAATAATTCGGTACCCGAATGGGTGCCCGTGTGATAAGGAATCTCGATCGATAGATACAATCGACCTAAATATTTTAAATTGAACATCTTTCGAATGTAAAATGACCCAATGGGGCTCATTAAAAATTCAGATTTCAGTGCTAATTCTGGATTAACTCTAGTAGTACTTTTTTTCTATCATTGGGTATCCAAATAGATGCCAGAGTGGTGATAAATCTCAGTAGATTGACAGAATGGACCTAAAGTCTATAAAAAGTGTACTTTTTCGATTTTGAAGGGAACCCGATGAGTTTTATTAAAATTCAGATTTCAATGCTAATTCTGAATTAACTGAAGTACCCGTTTTTGTCTATCATTAGGAACCCAAATGGGTACCAGAGTAATGAGAAATCTTAGTGGATTAACAAAATGGACTTAAGTTTTATAAAAAATGCGCTTTTTCAATTTTAAAAAGAGCCCCGGATTGATTAAAAATTCATATTTCAGTGCTTTTTCTCGATTAACTTAAGTACCCTTTTTTGTCTATCATTGGGCACCCAAATGAATTCCAGAGTGATAAAAAAACAGAGTATAGACATAAAAGACCAAAATACTATTTATAGAAAATGTGCTTTTCGATTTTGAAAAAAGCACATTGCTAAAAAGCATTGATTAGAAATTCAAATGTTGTTTACTGAGTTTATTGTTTACTGTCACTGTTTATTAATAACTTTTTAAAATATGTTTTATTATTATTGCTTACTGTTATTTGTTTAGAAATATAGACACCAAATTTCATTAAGTACTCTTATCGTCAGTCGAAACGTTTGAAATGAAAAAAAAGTTTGTCTTTTCTTCTTCACCGAAATGCACAAACAATGAAAAAATGAAATGAACGCAATAAAACAAACATGCGTTGAAGGGATTCGAATTATTTTAACGAAGATTTTATATTGAATTGAATATTAGTGACAAGTTCCTTCATTGCCTCGGCGCCAAAATGTACTTAGGGCGTGGGGATTGGTGAGTAGAGGGTTCGATTTTGCGAATTTATAAAAATACATTCCGCACCCGTTCGTCCTCATTATTGTTTCCATAATTAATCGCCACGGTTTGTGTGTCGCCGATAACACGAAGGTGTTTGTTTTTATTTAATTATTTATGTAATTTGTGCCTTTCTTTCTATTTTGTTCTAATTGTTTGTTTGTTTTTTTTATTTAAATTTTAATAGTGTGGCGATTTAAAGGAATTATTGTTCAAATGAGTGGCGATTAAACAAACTCATTTGAGGACGAGGGGGCGGATAGAATTTATCCAGATTATAGAAGGCCATTTGGAAAAAAATTGACTTTAGAAATTTAATAAAGCATTTAAAGCATTTAATAAATGTCTGCTTGGTCGGTATCAATCGAAATTTCTAAATTATCTACATATGTAAAATTGACCGACGAATATAGCGATTCTAATTCAATAAATGGAGATCGCTTTCTGCTCGCCGGTCTCTGCCTTTTACAAAGATTGCCACCCGTCTTTCAAAAAACTCGCATTGGATCACTGGGATCGATAAGTTTTTGTTATGTTTTATTTATTCGTCTGCCTTTATTTATCTTTGTATTGTTTTTTTGTATTCATATATTATTTTGTTTGTTATTTTGGCATTTAATTTTTTTGTAACAATCGCAGAATGGACGAATGTGTGGGCGATTGTTCTTTTTATTTATATTTTATTGAATGGACAATTATCTTGTATGATTTTATATATGGACGATAATACAATCTTGCTATTTGATTTTTAATTATTGTTTTTATTTTATTCAATCGTCGCATTTCGCCTATTTATTATTGCTCAATTTTATCTCAATAAGTGAATTCTGTTTAATTTTAATTTATATTTTAATGTGCGATTGTCAATTTCTATGGCAGAATTTAAAAATCGTTACAATGTGTATTGTGACAGTTACGTAATTTATTTTGCATTTCTAACATGGGAAGTTATTTGAGAAAAGTTTTGCTGAGTTGTCTTTGATCCATTCGTATCTTAGAGCGGAACAGTGAAAGTGCAAGTCAAGTAAAAGTAGAATTATACTAATACAAAAGAAATGTATATTTATAAAGAAATATTATGACAAATGGAGATCACATTAAGTTGCAGAGACTCATAACCGACGAGAAAATTAAGTAGTGGATTACACACACGCTTGTTTAAATCATTTTTCACACCTTTCTCACGTAAAATGCGTAACGATTTTATTTACTTAACTGACGCATTTTTCTCATGGAAGTAATTTATGATATGCTTTAATTTTCTTTAAATTGATCAGCAATATTTCTCCCAATTTTTGTCGTTAACGATTTCTTTACCCGAGGCGTTATTCGCTCAATTTACATTCAATGCGCAGTTATTAATTTCCTTTCAAGCTGTGATAATGTGGGAAGGAAAAATTAATTAAAACAATTTTCTTAAAAAAAATTAACAATTTCTATTTATGTACAGAAATTTACTACAGAGAACTTTATAATTGAATGAAAAAATTCAATAAATATTTACAATGTTGAAATGCAACGAGTGCTCTACATTTTGAAAAATAATATCGTTGTTACATAGTTTTATTTCAAAGAATTATTCAATGTATTTCTTTAGTCCAAATTTGGTAAATGCTCTCCTTTTTTGTCAACGTAGTCAATCCTAGAAAGGTGAGACCAAGAAATTACACTGAGTTTAATCAGCCTTTTAATTTATTTGCACGAAAAAATGCGCAGCTACTTTTTTTATTTTGAGATTTACGTCTCTGGTATTTTATTAGTCGGAACAATTTTATTAGTTCAAATAAGCACTTTATTAGTTGATTGCACTCATCAAATAATAGATTACTCATACCAACCAACAAAACTTTTAGAGACCTGTATTAATAAAAACTAAACAAGTCCTTTCGTCTACAGTGAAAGTTCCACTTTTAGAAAAATGAACAAATCAATATTGTAGACTGAACTATAAAAAAGGTACAAAATGAACTTTAATTATTAAAAAATTATCATTAAAAAAATCATGTTGTAATGGAACAGTTTTTCATAACAAGTCAAAATTAGATTAAACAAGTTAAATTTGGATTTTTTTTTTGAAAAAGGATTAAAAACTCTTTTTTACAAAAGGATGCTTTATAATCGTGACGTGTATCTAATATACGTATTACGTATCTATTTTACATTCTCATCAATAATGAGAAGGTATTACATTTGTCTTCAATAGAATCGTAATCATACGTAAATTAATTCAACAATAAATATTTAAATCATGAATGAAAAGATCAACAACAGTATTTTTTGATTGATTACTTTTTCCCTAAATTCTAAAGTCAACAAAAATGCAAAAGCCTCTTTTAGGGGAGAAGACAGCAGACTCCTAAAATCTTTGATTCTACCTCGAAGATTTAGTGCCAATGCTTTCCTTTTGATGAGTGTTGGTACACATGTTTATATATGGGCACATGAACTGCGTAAGGCTTTGCCACAGGATAAGGGAATTTTTTCTCCACGTAAACTGGATAAGGCTTTTCCACCACGTACGGTACCTACAAAAAATTAGTTACAAAAATTTTAGAATGCAACACAAATTTTTTAATCACAAAATACAACTTTTACTAAGGGTTTGTTTTGTCGAGTGTTAATTTTTATTTGCAATTTTATCAACTGATTTTTGCTTTTATCAACTCCCTTCTATAAAAAAATGTCACTTTATTCTCTTTATTTGTTATGAAGTAACAATTTTAAAACGAGAAAACAAACAATAAACAAAAGTCTAAAAATTTGAACAATAATGTAAATATTAAAAAAATGGTTTGTAATTTTTAATTATTAATATAGGAATGTTAAAAATGTTTTGTAATTGTGTCTTTTGCAGAATAATTCTTACTATCCCAAAAATGTAATAGCATAGTATGTGTTTGCTTATGACATGCATTTTTATTGATTTTAGGGTGATAAAACCATTTTTTCACTTACGTGTTTTTCAACTATGTATGGTTCTGGCTTTTCCACCGGAATTTCCACATGCTTGACAACTTCAACTGGATATGGATGAGGAATCTCCACTGGTACTTGATATGGTTGAGGTATTGGAATCTTTATTTCTTGAGGAACTTTTACTATCACAGGATGTGGAATAGGTATTGCTGAAATCAAGACCATCAAAGCTTAAACGAAGATCGAACAACATCCTTTGATAGAAATTAAAAGATCATTATAGAGAATTGAAAGAAAATATTTTAAAAAGCTCAAATTATTTTCTAGTTTAAGCAATAGACATTATAAAAATGACAGTTTTGATTGTGATGATTTGTAATCTAGATATGTATTTGTTTCAATGGAATGTTTTATTGTATTGTTTATTTTAAATTTCTTCGAATTAGGCAAATATTTGTTTAAAGTAAGAAATCGCTTGTTAGAGATAAGGAAACTTCTGATTGACGTAAAAAATAATTTATTTGATGTAAAAAACTATTTGACGTAAGAATTTTATTTATTTGACGTAAGGAACTATTTCTTTAATTTAGATAAAAATAAATATTTGTTTGATTCAGATAAACATTTTTCTGAGGGTTGATAATGACAATGGAGCTGTGATATTCAAATTATGATGATCGAATTATGGTATCATAATTATGGTATCATAATTCGATCATCACAATTTGAATATCACAGATTCTTAATAACAATTCGATAATAACAATTCTATAATCAGAATCCAATAATCGAAATTCGACAATGCTAATTCGATCATCACAATTTGATTATCACAGTTTGATAATTACAATTCGATAATGACAATTTTATAATCAGAATCCAATAATCGAAATTCGATAATGACAATTCTAATCAAAATTCAGAGTCAGATTAATTCTAATAATGTGAATTAAATAATCGAAATTCTATAATGACAATTCTGTAATCAGAATTCAATCATCGAATTTCGATAATCAGAAGGCAATAATCACAAGGCAGAAATCACAATGCGATAATCACAATGTGATAAACACAATTCGATTATCACAATTCAACAATCACGATATGGTACTCATCAACATACTCGTAATTTCATTAAAAAAAATTAAATAACCAAAATTAACATAATTTGCAAATCAAAATTTCATAATCCCAATTGAATTACAAACATCTGAAAATAAATCACAAGAATCTGAAAATAATGCACAAGACAATGATAATAAAAAATGGTGCTAAATGATCGTAAAATTAATAAGATTTGATGCCAATACTTTGTCGACTACAATGTTTTAACTACTCTCTGGAATTTCAAACTTCCATTCGGTAATTGGAATTTGACAATTACAACTTAACAAGTGTCATTGCGGTGGTAATTAGTGCAGTAATTAATTAGAAAAAACTTACCGTATTTTTTGTAGACTGGAATGTGCACTGGTTTAGTTTTTTCCTCATAGGTTGTACTGGCATGATCATCACTTGCGGGATAACCGGCAGATACCAAGCAAATGCAGGCAAAGAAAAAAATCTGGAAGTGAAATCTCCGATATTTAATCTCGCACCTCACGTATACTTGGGAACAATTATCTGTGTGCTCACAATATCGTACATCTCACAGTTGGAAAAAGAGAGAGCAACAAACTAATAATGCACTTTAATTGTAGTGTTTTTCTTCAGTATTAACATTTGCTTCCTCAATCATGTATGACCCTTATTACTTTTAAATAACACTCATTTCAAATTACTTCAATCTTCTCTAATAACCATTCAAGTTTGTTTTGCCGTTAAAAGTATTTTAGCTTTAAAAATTCTTTTTAAACAGTACTTTTTAAATAGCTTTTTAAAAAGCACTTCTTAAATAGCACTTCTTAAATAGGACTTTTTAAACAGTACTTTTTAAATAGCATTTTTTAAAAAGTACTTTCTAAATAGCACTCTTTAAATAGTACATTTTGACAACGTACTTCTTTAGATAGAGGAACTTTAGAGGGCAGAATTTAAATTGAAAAATTACAAAACTTATTGAAACTTCCTTTGAATTTTATAAATAATTTAATTTAATAAAGTCCAAATTTAGTAAAATTCAAATTTTATAATTTCACATCGTATATAATGTGGCGTTGTATTCAATGATTTATGTTTAGAACATTTTGGAATTTGGTTTCTATTTTGTAATTAGTTGCCATTTGAGGAAGGAAGCTAAAATGTAGAGGGCATTCACTTTAAAATAGGCAAAGATGGGATTCATGGTTTTAAAAATTGTTGCTTACGATTTGATTCATGACGAAACTTTCGGAGGAAGTTCAATTGAAACAGAGGAACGAGTGTTTTGTTTCGAGTTGAAGGACCGAGTTTATATACACTTTGTTCGATTCCACCACCTTTCACTTAAATCCTCTTTTACGATATCCCTTCTACTACTAATTATTACGAAATTCGTTATTTGCTTTTTAAAAGTCTTTAAGTACTCCACAATTACTGACACAGAACGTGCGAGTGTCTTCAATTATATTCACACGATCTTTAATCGTTCCGGAAGTTGTGTTGACTCCCGAAGCTAACAATTGCCGAAAAAAATTTTAAAATACAAAAAATTGTCGTGGAACCTTTTAAACAAGAAAGCTTATTATAAAAGTCACACAAAATAGTTTACAAACCAACGAGGTTGATGATAATTTTTTTATCATTATTTATCATCTTTTATGTGGAATCTAATTGGAGCATGTGAGTAAAAAAAATCGACTCTAAAAGTCGTGTCCGAAAGAGTTGAGAAATAAATTCGCGAAACAAAAGAAACGTCAAATGCACAATTCGGCAGACGAATTAATTATTTAACAATTTGTCATCATTAAATAATCTATCATTATTAAATAATTAATTTCCACTGTAGCGATTATCATGTAAAAAGTAGTTATAAATTTACTTCCGACTATTAAAGTTACTTCCTCCAGTGGATATTTATGAATGCTAAAATGCTGGGAAATTTTTTTCATGAATAGGGCAATTCTTAACTTGAAGAACGGTCGTTGACCTAAATAAGAAATTAATTATGTGTCAGATACTAATTTGTTATCAGCTTCCGGACAGGATTCTTTCTATCAAGAGAATGGAAGGAAGTGATCGATGTTGCATTTACTTTCGCCAATGATTTTTTTATATTTCTTCTGTGCTTAAGATACCTTACATACTGATACGGTATTACCGTAACATTAACTTTTCTCGAGACCTCTCGAGAAATTTTGCTCGATTTCAATCGACGAATTTTTTATGGCCACAAGATTCAATCCTAAGATAAACTAGATGAATGTGTTCATTTGGAACAATGAATACTCTCCTTCCGCATTTGAGGTTTCTATTACACTCTTTTCTCAATAAGAAGACATAAACGAACACTAAATCTCTATCATTTTCTTTCTTTGTTATCACACAAAAACAAAAATATCAGATTTTTGATTCTAGTTCGATTATTTGTTATAGTAATTTTGTAGAGTATTTTTTCTTTAATACAAATTCTTCATCGCACTGCAATTTTGCGATACAATTATTTGATTCTGTGCGTGAAGAATAATGTTCATAAATAATAATTATAGTATAAATAATTTTAAAAATTAAAAAATTGTAATTTAAAAAATTATAATTTAAAACATCCAGGTACAATTACAATCATATTGTTAATAACAAATTGATAATCTATTTTTCTGTAATTACGAATTTTTTAGTCAAATTTGAGTTTTGGAAAATGTTGTCAAAGTTTGTAAAAGTGAAGTTGAGTTTCAAATGTATAGTAGGAAAAGTTGAATGAAAATTGTAATTCTTAAAAAAGCATTTTCAAGCTGAGTAATCGTCTAGTCTGTAATAAATCGTGAAATGTTGGGTGAGTGGATTCTAACAGGCATTTAAGTTCAATGTTGTGACAGTGATAATCTTCGATTACGTACGTAGTTGTTATGTATGGAGTAATAAATATTATTAGTTCTTGATTTATGTTATTACTCAGAAGGAATTAATTAATCACCAACCTACAGAATAGTCAGATTTATTTTAAACGAGCATTTAATTCCCTTATAATGTTTCTGTAACATTCTAATAAAATTTACTTTTGACGTTTCTTATTTTTACAAAGTTTGTTTTTAGACAATGTATTTTTTACAAAATTTACTTTTCCAGAATTCGTTTGTTTACCAAGTTTGTGTTTTTACAAAATGTGCGATTTAACTAAGAAATTTGTATTTTAACAAAATTTGTATATTAACAAAAATGATGTTTTAGCAAACTTTGTGTTTTAACAAACTTTGTGTTTTAACAAAACCTGTGTTTTAACAAAGTTTGTGCTGTATCAAAATTTGTGTTTCAACAAAATTTGTTTTTACAAAATTTGCTTTTTATAAAATTTACTTTTTCGAAATTGGATTTTTACAGAAGAATTATTTTTACCATATTTAGTTTTTATAAGATTTATTTTTACAGTGTTTGACAAGATTTACTTTTACAGAATCTATTCAGTTATTTTTTAAAAACTTGTTTTTTCATTTTGAACTTTTTCAAAGACAATTTCATTTTTTACTCTTTTGGATACAAAAACAGTAAGAAGTATTTTAATAGCAAGAATAATAGAATACAATAGTAGAATAATAGAATATAATAGTAGAATAATAGAATACAATAATAGAAAAATAGAAGATCGAATGATAGAATTACACATGGAATGTGATAACAAAGAAAACGAAAAAGAATAAGGAAGAAGGTAATCTGATATTTAAGCAAAAGGATGATGTTACTCCCATAATATAACTTTTACTTTCTTAATCCAGTGTCTAAAATAGAATTATCTAAACAATAAAAAAAATGTAACCGAAACTACTTTCTCCGAGTAATTGATATATGAAAGCACTTCTGAATTACTTCTAGTACGAATTTTAGTATGAAAACTAGTTAAAAAGTAATTTAATCCCAACAATTGTTGCACTAATAAAATATTATTACCAGGTATAACTGTTTAATTATTGTACTTCTTATCCAATGCATATTCTGTTTAGCAATAAGCATCTTTATTATCTCCATCATTTGTTTGCTTTCACTGAAGTCAATCAATGAATTGTCAGCAAAAAGTTTTAGGGTAGTTTTTAGTTCAGTTACAAATTTTATATATTAGAAATCTAAGGAATCGAATAGAGAGTTGACACAAACACACAAAAATAACATAAAAATCTTCTCTTAAACATTTTATTGTTCAAATTACAAAGAAGCTTATGTAATATCGTCTATTGCAATATAAAACTATCATTATTATAACTATTATTATTAATAACTATTATTACTATTTTCTATGAGATTTGTGAATTATCGTTTTGTAAACAGGTATTTTTATCGGGAAAGGTTTCTCCACAGGAACAGGAACTGATTTGATTATTGTAAAAGGCACAGGCTTCTCCACTTTGAACGGGATGATTTTTTCGACTTTGACAGGAACTTTGTTTTCGACCTTCTTCACTTCGTGTTTAATGACCTTGAACAAAAGATTTTATCATGTTTACAAAAGTAAGATATTTAGTTTATAAAATATTTCAATTTGTCCATATGGCAATTTGTAACCATATTTTAATGCTTTTTAATATTTTAATTAGTAACAATATTTTAATTGTTTTAAATATTTTAATTCTTGAATTCTTTATTCAATTCTTTATTCAAAAATATTTTAATTAGTAATAACATTTTAATTTGCAAGAATATAAGTTTGTAAATAATTAAATTAATAAATTCGCGTTAATTTTATGCTGTAAAATAATAAAATATGTATCGTTTTATCGAAGATTCGAAACAGAAATATTAATTAGAAATCTACATTTTGTATGACAAGTCCAAAATAGTAATAATAAATAATGATAAAATCAGCATGGTAGTTTTTCTTGCCTCATAAGGAACAGGTTTTGGAATAAAAACAGGCACAGGATATGGTTGAGGTACAGACTGCACTTCTGGATATGGGACCTTTAATTCTACTTCTTTCACCACTGGTACACCTACAAATTACAAATTTTTTATTTAATTTTGATTACAATGAAATGTAGTCACTAGCTTCTTATTATGAAAACATTTTGTCATAATAATATTTTCAGAGACAAAAATGGAAGTACTTAATAAAATTTTGTTAATCAACTCCAGTTTTATAATCTCATTTGCATGTAAAATATCCATCTACATTTTTTTAGAAATTGAAATACGTTTTGAAAGCTATCTTTACCGATATCTTTGACTACTGGAATCACATGTCCTCCATGGTGACCGAATGAAATACTTGAATCCCAGTGAGAACCATCCCAACCTAAACTCTCGTGTCCTGAACCTTATTGAAAATCAATTGTTTGATTTATTTCTTAAAGAGACTTTGATTGTAGAAAATATTGAAACCAGAGCGAACCTAGAGTTATAGGTGGCAATTCATGACCATGGCCTTCTAATGAAATTTCTCCTAAGGTCAAACCACTTCCGTGTCCACTTAAGTGCCATTCTGAACTCCAGCAAGGTCTAGTAATAGCGGCAATGATTAGTATCTAAAAGAAAATAGTTTCAGAATCGAAAAGTAATTTGTACTTTTTAAACTGACTTTCAATTAAAAGGTTTGTTTAAAATAATATTCGTTCGATAAAGTTTTAATAATATTTGTTTAATTTAACATTCGTTCGATAAGTTTTAGTAACATATTTGTTTAAAATAACATTCGTTAGATAAAGTTTTAGTAACATTTGTTTTTGTTACAATCGTTTGCATAATGCTTGAATTTCAAAAATTAATTTTTCATTTGCTTTAAAGTTTGTTTCAAATGGACTCTATGAAAAAATTATTTTGTTTTGAATATAAAGTACTTAATCCTGACGATAATGATATTAACACACTATGATACTCATGACTATTTTTCCCTTGGAGTGGAAATACTGAAATGCTTGATTTATTTTCAGCTTCTGGGTTTATATAGCAGGACAAATCGTAAATATGGAACCCCACTATCAGGTAAAACTGATAGAAACCTTCACTAATTATTGTGACGCTTTATTATTTTATGACTCTTTTCACAGCAAGCATAATGAAATACTTACGTAATCCATCAAAAATATAGTTCCGCCTTTCTTTCGTTCATCTGCACCTTAGCAATTTGCAAATTGACGAAAAAAAAACTTAAGTGTATTTGCAGAATGAGTGTACATATGAGGGCCGTTTGCTACCAATCATAACGGAAAATGCACAATGATGAAACAAGTTGTGTAATGAAGATGAAATTACGAAAATTGAGATATCAATGTTTGCAAGCGTGGTGATATTATTAGGAAATTGAATCGGATTTTCGATTAAACATGCAAAAAAATTGTAAAACAATCTTGGTAATTTGATTTTGAAGGGTAAACAAGATCAAATAAGATCTTTATAGCCTCCGATTTGTGGGAATTGTTTTGATTTTAAATGTATCTTTTAAACTGTTTTATATCTTTAACTACTTTACAAACTATTTTATATTTTCAATTATCAATTATTTTCAATGTATTTTATCTTTTTAACTTCTTTTCCATCTATTTTATATTTTTAACTATTTTTCAAACTATTTTATGTTTTAAGCAAACTATTTTCTGTTTTTAAGCAAACTATTTTCTGTTTTTAAGCAAACTATTTTCTGTTTTCAAGCAAACTGTTTTATATTTTTAACTATTATTCAAGCTATTCGTTTTCATCTTTATTTTACATTTTAAACTATTGTCAAAACTGTTTCTTTTCGTCTTCTCACGATTTAGGCTTATTAACTTAACAAATTACTTTTTTCTTAACATTTTTATTTTACTCCAACCACTACTATCTACAAACAACTCTATTAACACATCTTCTTTGTTTAAAAAAAGAGTTTCAAGAACGGAAGAAAAAAGCCTTTTCATCGAAATTCGCAGACGTCTTATAATTAAAAATAATTACTCAACACTTCCGATGAAAAGTTTGCTACATTGTAAATCTAATTTCCTCAATATATGATACATATCAAGAATAACCTGCAGAAGTAATCATCAGAGATGTACGCAACTACTTCAAGTGTTATAATTCCAGTTTTGCAAAGTTGCAGTTTCAGTTTCAGTAGAAAATTTAGAGATGATTAGACACGATTCTCGACTACGAAATTTCCATATTAATCTGACTTTCCATAAAATACATCAAATCGGAAACGACAGTGAAAGGCGAGCTTCATATATAAGACAGGATGATCTTATTTCGAAAAGTAACGTGTCTGCAATATACTAATTTATATCTGTTGATATAAGACACACGTCAATTTATGCACATATATCAACACATAAGCCTATACGTATCATTTCACATGGAAATTCACGTGAAATGTACCTACAAAACGTACTTCATGCTTCGATGAGCGTTTCTCAGAAAACATGAAAAATCTTGACCTAATTACCTTCGATTACAAAGATGATATTCGCTTGAGACAATCTGATATCGGAATTTCTCTGAGCTACAAATCAATATATACTTTGATCCATGATGCTTTCACTAAATCAAAAGAGATATTTTCGATTTTCTGGAAATGTTATAAATTGAGAGATATTTTCAATTTTCTGCACAAAGGAGATAAAATTTCATTAATAAATAGAGGCAAGATTTAATTAATAAATGGATGTATGGTTTGATAAATAAAAAGCGTAGTAAAGATTGATAAATAAACAAAAAAATATAAATAACACGAGATAATGTATTAGAAATAAAAAGAGATAATGTTATAAATAAAAAGAGATAATGTTATAAATAAAAAGAGATAATGTTATAAATAAAAAGAGATAATGTTATAAATAAAGAGATAATTTTTTGCAAATAAAAATAGATAATTTCTTGCAAATAAAAAGAGATAATATGTTGCAAATAAAAAAAGATAATTTCTTGCAAATAAAAAGAGATAATGTGTTACATATATAAAATGATAAGTGATTTATAATATATAAATAAAAAGAGTTCTTTCGATTTTTTAAAGATTTTATTGTAAAAATTGTTAACAATACATAACAAAAAACTTAACAATTAAAAGCGCAAGATACTATGTACAAAAAACAGTGGTTTAAAAGAAGACAGGACAGTTTTTTGTAAACTTTCTCAAAGGAATTGGATATCTTGAGTATATTCTTCTGTCCAAGTTCTTTTGTAAAAATCAGTTCATTCGCCTTTGGTTCCGTATAAAAAAATTCAACAAGTTACAAAAAAGCCTCTTTCTAGTATTTCCTATGCGAAAATAAACACTACAAAATAAACTCCTCCGTCTCAGTTATTTTGGTAACTTATTTCGTAAACAGTGGTAACGTTTCAAACAACTCAGAAATTTATCCAAAGTTTCTTTAAAACCGCGAACATTAAAATAACAAAATACAAAATCCTGTTAAAGAATTCTGAACTGTTAAACAATTCCAAAAAAATGTTTTTTAAATTTCTTAATAGAGAATAATTTTTGTTTTTAAATTTGTGAGCGTTCTCTTTGAACTCTAATATTATCAAAACTGTAACAATAACGAAACAAACATAAATAAACAGAAACAAAAGAAAACAACTATCGATTTGCCAAAACGGATTTTAAGAAATGTTAATGTTACAACCTGGCGTTATTGAAATAATGATCAACAACTTAATAATCGACAAATCAATTATAACTTAATAATCGACAAATCAATTATCAATTACTTGATCAATCATCAATCATTTGAAATCAAATATTCAAATGAGGAAAATAATTAAAATTACCAAATTTCAAGATTCCCAGTTTTAAAGTTTGCTTTAGCAGTAAAAATTCGATTGAAAAATTCACATTATGAAATTTAGATCACAGTCTCCAAAAGTTCAATTACTTACTTTTTTACAAAATATTGTTGATTTAGAAGAACATTTACAATTTTTAGTGACTGTGGATGTGACTATGACCTTTGGCGTGATGATAGATAGTTTTATAAATAGGGATTTTGATTGGATAAGGTTTGACAAGTGGCACAGGAATATGCTTTTCGATGGTTATTGGGACTGGTTTTTCAACAGGAACAGGAATATGTTTTTCAACTGGATAAGGGACTTTTTTCTCCACAGGTACAGCTATCGTTTTAATAATTTGAATAGGGACCGGCCTCGCTACTGGAACAGCAACAGGATAAGGTTGATTTACCCCAACTGCTACTGGATGAGGCACGTTGATTTTTACTGGCTGAGGAACTGGTATTCCTAGAAAGAAACAAATTTTGATTAATGTTGTACGAATTATGTTTAATTTTAGTTTAAACGTTATAGTAACTTTAGTTAAAAAGTTAGAAATTTAATAACAATTTATTATTTTTGTCTATTATTTATTGTTTTTTAATATTAATGATTTAAAATTATTTTACAAATTGTACGAATTATTTTGAGCATTAGTGGTTCATGAAATTAAATAACAATATTTCAATTACAATGGAAAGTAATATTTAAACAAAAAGATGCAAAGAAAGAAATTTGATTAAACGGATTGTCTTAAAAGGCATTAAATGAATTGAATATCGCAGAACCTCGCAATTCGAATTTTATTTTTTGCGAACTCTTTCTTTAACATGCAACAATCGATTCTGCAATTAATTCCCAAAGATATTAAAATCACAATATTTTATAAAAAAAAATAATACCTTCCCATCACAGATGAGAATTCACAAAAATTGAAAAATAATTTTCTATATCGACAAATAAAGTCCAAATAAAGAGATTCTACTGTATTTAGAAATTACTTTATTTTTTTAGAATACATGATAATTCATACTTTATTTCATCATATATTGTTTATTAGTATAAATAAGTATTGTTTTTTATACCTTCATTAGTTCAAGATTTATTGATGAAATATGTATAAAAAAATTGTATTCTAATTTTTAAAATTAAAATTAGGTACGAATAATTTATCAATCACTGCGAGTCAATTTATTATATATTATTTTGTTGTTAAAATCAAGTAAAAACTTACCAATATCTTTATAAACTGGAATGGCAATAGGTTTCGTAACTTCGACATGTTCGGAAACAGGAACACTGTGAACGTAGTTGTTTCCGTGATCGACAAAATCATGAGACTCCTCACCACCATGGATATTACCAAAATCATGAAAATTGGAATAATCCTGATGACCTTCATATCCGGAACTGCTGGGTTCCACGTGACCGGAAGTGTCTATCGAATAATCATGGGACTTTTCAATATCCACTCCTGTTACTTCACTTCCATATCCTCCAGTTTCGGTAGCTGCTGGATAACTATCTGATCTCTCAATTTGTTGAAAATTATGAAAAAAGGGCACGTAGTATCTTCCTGCAAATTCAGTGATGGTGATTGGAGACGCTGCCGACAATCCGAGCCAGGATAGAAAAATCTAGAAAAAGAGAAAATAAAATAATTAATTGTACTAAAAATTAGTTGTAGATAAAAATAGCTATAGATAAAAAATAGTTATAGATAGAAATTAGTTATAGATAAAAAATAGTTATAGATAAAAAATTAGTTATAGATAAAAAATAGTTATAGATAAAAAATTACTGCGAATAAAAAATAGTTATATAGATATAAAAGTAATTATAAATAAAAAATAATAATAAATAATAGTAATAAATAATAAAATAGATTATAGCCAAACTATCAAGTTTATTAATACAGAACTATTGTTACTAATTACTTTTCTTTGATTGGCATTTTTTACGAAACGAAAGAAATTGAAACATTGAATAGAAAAAGTAGATAAGAAAATTGAATTTGAGTTGCAAATTTGTTTGTTTACTTACAAGTTTAAACATATTTGCGTGACAATGAAAGCAGATAAAGTCTTAGTACAAAGAAGTGCCTTCAGGGACTGATATGTCTTAGAGGATTTCGCGTCTTAATATACCAGGGCACCTTTCACTGTCGACGACCTGATATTGAACGAGATCTTCCCTCGAAAATTCCCCTTTGAGCCTAGTGCAATTGTTTCTCCGCAGGAGGAAGTGACCGTGGCATTAACTATCTATTTTTCTGGAGGGAGCGAAAAACGGGGAAGTGAGACATTAGTTTTACTGTTTACTGTTTCATTTCTCCATTCTGCGAAGCTATATTATTTTATTTACTGAAACTGTTTTAAATGAGTTTTAAACTAAACTTTTTAAATGTTTTGTTAATTTGGGAAAGTTGATTCTTCATAAAATATGGAATTATGAAGTTTATAACACTTTTGAGTCTTAAGCGGTATTTCTCTTCTTCAGCTTGGGTTTTACTGGCGTTATTAAAAGTAAATTGAAGAAATGATCTTTATGGGTAATTCTGTGTTTTGCTCAAAGCCTATTAACAAGCAAAATATTTATATACTCCTTTACGAGATAGAAGTGAATAAAATTAGTTATACTGCTTCCTGAATCAATAGTGATTAATAAAGTAGCAAAAATTGGTAAATTTAGTATCAATTATTCTTCAATAATATTATTATTTTAGTATTATTTGTATTTTATATTTATTGTGATAGTCTTACTATTATAGTAGTTTTATTGTATTAGTTATATTATTAAGTAATTATTATAATACGTAATTATTGTTTAATAGAGAAATTATGATATAATATATCTTTGATAATGTTATTTTTCGTTCGTGTTTAGAAAACATTTACTCGTATCAATTTTGAAATTCTGTCTATTACTGCAATATAAAATTTAATAATAAATCTAATAAGTAATAAAATAAAAATTTGTATATGAAAAATATTATAGCTGCTATTAAAAATTATTTAAAATGTACTTGTGTTTACTTTCAATTTTACGTGTCTGACCACTTTCAGTTTTTACTACTTTGGACGTAAAAAAGGAAATGTATCTTTCGGCGTGTCTTGCCATAATTTGACTGATCTACTGAAAATTTCATACAAATGAATCTTCTTTGTATTTTTGTTTGTTTGTTTTTTTATCGTATCAACATTTGTTTCTTCTTTTTCTTTGTTTCTGATCCTCTTTGTTTTACTTTTTTGTTTGATTCTCGTTCTTCTTTGTTTTATTCTATTTCCTCTTTTCTTGGTTTTTCTTGTTTCTTCTTATCTTCATTTCTCTTTGCTTTTCCTTAATTTTATTTCTTTTGATTTCTTCTTTGTTTTGATTTCTTTTTTTTATTTCTGTTGTTTCTTCTTATTTCTTCTTTTTAGGGTTCCGTACACAAAGTGTACTTGACGGAACCCTTATGGAATCACTCAT
>WNHD01001366.1:0-25738 GCA_011057455.1 Ganaspis sp. Gsp50
TTATCAATCAAGAATGTGTAAATAACTTGTGGCCTTTGGTCCAGTGACCAAAGGCCACAAATGATTTACACATCTTTAATTGACAATTAAGGTACTGAAACAAACAATCGTGTATAATAGTATTAACAATTACTACTAGTACTATTGTACTATAATTATCAATTAGGAATGTGTAAATAACTTGTGACCACAAATGATTTACACATCTATAATTGACAATTAAGGTACTCACACAAACATTCACAAATAATAGTAATAATAATTATTATTTAATACTATTGTACATTAATTATCAATTAAGAATGTGTAAATAACTTGTGGCCTTTGGTCCAGTGACCAAAGGCCACAAATGATTTACACATTTTTAATTGATAATTAAGGTACTAAAACAAACAATCATGTATAACATTACTACAATAATATAACACTAAATTTATCAGTAAAAAAATTATCTTTTGTTGGTCTCATAGAAATAAAGTCATATGCGAAATGTTTTAAACACGTATGCGTACGTACAAAATCGTATTTTATAATTTTTAAATTGGCCTACAGTTTCTTAAATAAATTTTAACAAATTGGGTTTTTAAATTTAGATTAATTGTAATATTCCATTTTTCAAAGTTTAATTAATCCGTTTAATACTGATAAATTTCATTACCTGGTACTACTGAATTTTTCAAAATTATTGGATCTTGCATCCAACAGATCACTTAAGGAAGCAAGAGGTACTCACTAATACTTGTTTCTTCTGGATGAATCAGCTTCCGGAACACGTTTAGGTCATCTGCGTTGTTGTGAAGAATAGCAACACGAAGCTTTATTGAAAACTTTACTTCAATTTCACAAGAGCACATTTATATTATTAAAAAGAATTAAGAAAGTTTTCGAAATTAAATATTTGAATCAATATTATAATCTGCAATTATTAATACGCTTAATTTGTATCTAGACATTTTAAAATAATGTTGGAAAATCTCCAATTGTAATATAAATTAAAAATCAATTTACTTTTAAAGTATTTTCAATTTCAGAGATTCAAATATTTTTCACTCCCGCACTAGTTATTTTGGAATTAACAAATAATAATTTGTAATAATTATATTATACTATATTATATACACTGAGTTTAATTTTTGCAAAGTTTAATTTCAAATGTATTAAGAGTTATATTAATCACAAAACAATTAGTATTTAGATTTAATAATTAAAATTTATTTTAAACTGGTTTTCGTTAAATTTTTTAAATAATTGTTTATTAAGTTTTCTTCGTTTACTATTTTTCATTGCTTGTATTTTCCTGATCAGTCTCTGCAAAAGAAAAACATACATTTTACATTAATAACTAATGTAATAAAAAACTAAAAGGAGCAAATCTTTAAAAAGATAATTTCAATGAAATTTAAAATATTGATGAAAAGAATGCAAACATTGTATTAATTTTAGGACTTCAAATTGATTAAAACTACATTTTTAATTGCAATCATTTTTAGATTTTTTAATTTTTCAATGTATTTTATAAATAGTAAAGTTAAACCTAATAAATAACTTCGTAACAGTCAACAAACTATTGTCACTTCTTTGTTTTTTTAGCAGCAAATAATAGAAAATAAAAAATCGAATCTAAAAATAATAAAATATATCTTTTTCTTTTTATATGTATTTTGTTCCTATTTTATTGTTACTACCATTATTATATAATGTTAAAAGAATAAATAATATTTATAATTTAAGAAAAATAAAAAATGGAATCTAAATACAATAAAATATAGTTTCTCTTTTAATATTTTGTTCCAAATTTATTATTATTATTATTATTATTATTATTATTATATAATGTTAAAGGAATAAAATAATATTTATAGTTAAAAAAAATAATAGTAATGGAACTAATAAAGCAAATAAAAGAATTTTTAAATTAAGTTGCTTTTTCCTGAGAAATTTCCGGAACATCTCGAAGTTTTCAAAAACTTGAAAATTGATGCATTGTTTTTTAAAATGATAATTGATCCAGGAAAGTGTCAAAAAACGTTTACGAATCCTGATTGATAGCTATGATTGACACTGGCGACGAGCGTGTAGAACTAAAAGCCTAATATCAGGCGCCAACTGTGGTAAATTATCATTTTTAGGTCAATTAAAAGAAAATTAAAGTTGTTATGTGTAATAAAGTTAAAATTGTCTTTTAAATAAAACTAAAATTGTTTTTTAAAAGAAATTAAAACTGTTTACATAATAAAATTCAAAATTACTTCTTTAATAAAATAAAGGCATTAAAGACATTTAATTGTTTTAATTATTTACTTTAATGTTTTCATTTTTATTTACAAATTTTGTAAATTTTTATTTTTTGGCACAATACGTTAAAGCGAAACGAAAATGATTAAAGTAATAATTAAAATTAAAAAATATTTATTGCAATATCCAATTACATACTGCATTTTTTCAGTCTTAGACGAAGAATGAAGGATGGGACGCTTTTAAATTTTGCGTAAAGCAAGAAATGAAGGCGGCATCAAGATAAGTCTTCCATTGCATTTATTAATTTCTAACGCCACAAAAAACAAATAAGTTAATTATTACAAATTTACAAATACTTTTTAATCGATTTAACAAAGAATTATTTTACTGCATTTAAAAGAAAAAAGAAGGTTAATTATTTACAGAGAAATGACGAATAGGAATCTATGAAGTTACATGAGATTAATATTGTGTATACAATTTTATTATAAATATAGAATTAATCAATATTGGGTATAAAAGATTTTATTATAGAACATTATAGACAAATTTTTATTTATATTGATCAAAAAACGAATAATTGTGATAAAAGGCAGACAGTTAATATTGCATTCTATACGCATAAATAGACTTAAATATTATTAAGATAAAAATCAGTGTCTTCGAAATATTTATTAATATTTATTTTCGTTAATTACATCGTTTTCAAATAAGTATTTTCTCCATAATTAAGAGGGTAGGATGCAATTAATCGCATTTTCATTTTTTTCATTAATCAAATGTTTCTAAAGTTCGAAACGTTCATTTGAACAAACTGTTTTCTTTTCATTTTAATTTTTTAAAAATATACGTTTGTAATGAAAATGGATAATTGTTTTTAAACAATAATAACATAAAATAATATTTTAGGACAAATCTAAATCTTTAAAAATAGGATCCCAAAAAATTTACTTTTTACTTTCTAGTTCAAAACTTTCAAGATTTAAAAATTCAACGAATGTGTGTAATTCAAACTATTAAAGTATAATTATTATAATTATAGGATTATATTTCTATATAGTAAAATGCACAAAAAATATTTATTGCGCAACGTGGACGAAGAATTATTCTTACTATTCCTAAAAATATATTCATATACATCTCTCCATCTGTTCATTTTTTCTATTTATTTATCTGTTACTATTAATATATAAATATTTTAAATGAATATTATATTATAAGAGAAATATTATATATTAGCAAAAGAGTTACTTGTTACGTCTTGTCTTCAGTCCAACCACTTTATTTAATTTGTCAGCTTCAGCTTCTACATTTCAAACATTGTAAAACGATAAGAAAGCTTGTCCTAATTGTGCTTGTCTTATTTATTTTTACAGATTAAAAAAACAAATTTTATAATTCGCAGATGAGTTTTTTTATACATTAGCAATAACCTCACTAATAACTTCAAAAGTATTCTTGCTAAAGTAAGTAATCAGTTCAAGTAAAAGCAAGTATAAAAAAATACAAAAATTGCCAATTAAAAGAAAGATGCGCCCATGTTATAATTTTGTATAATATTGTGTGTTAAAAACTCAACTTTTTACTCTCCCTAGTGCGCTAAAAGTACTTCCTACGCACTAGTGCGTAGAACGTCGAGCGCTACTAATATGTAAAAAGTACTTTAGCGCACTAAAGAGCGTAAAAAGTTGAGTTTTTAACACACACTATTAAAAAAAAATATTTTAATATTTAAAATACATCAATTTTACACTTGCCCTAATTCCTATTTGTTTAAATAAACATTAACTACAATTAATGTGTTGATTACTGTCTGGGATTTTGATTAAACAAACTTCCCAAAAAAAGCAAATAATTTCTAGAAATGATCTCTTTTACGGTTAAAATTCCTTTATGCGTATTTCCTTTCCGCAAAAGATAAGAAACGAGAAGAATTTCTGTCATACTTTCATTTAAAGCTTAAAACATTTGTGCAATGGATGAGATAAGAAGAATCTATTATTGCTATTATCTAAACTATTTTCACAAAAGTTAAATTTAATAATATTTAACTTTTCCAAAAATAGTTTAGATAAAAAATTTTCCATTTTATTTCCTTATCGAAAACGGTTAGTTTTAAAGTAAAATAGAAAATTTTTGCATAAATTAATATTTACACCTGAAAAAAGATTTCAGAAAGTTATTGCAAAAATTCAGTATTATATATGCTGAATCAAGTAATTATAAACACAAGAGAGGTCAACAGAAACTGATAATAAATTCAAGTTTAGAATAATTGAATTTCCCAAGAAGACTAATACTTTATCAAACAGTAGTAATCGACACGTCGTTGAACACTAATACCGTTAATTAATTTAATTTATTCCTGGCTTATTTATTTTATTGACAAAAGGATTATTTTTTATGGAAAAATTAACGTGAGTGCAATTTCGTAAAATTAAATAATAATCAAATTTTTAAACAATTAAAAATATCACAGAGAACAAACAATTAATTTAATAACAAAAACAAAAAAAAATAAATTACTTCATTGCAAAAGATTGCAATTTTTGTGACAATTTGTGACAAGGGGAAAGATATTAATTTATCATAAATTTTATTGACTCTAAAATTAATTTACCATTTTTATTGACTCGGGAATTTAACATAATTTTTATTTTTCAGAATTTACATTTAAAATAATTTTAATTAATTTTTAAAATTTTAAAACAAAATTTCTTCAGGCAAAATATTTATCCTAATTCCTACAATACCAGCATTTTTTGTTTTGACTAATTTCTAAATTAGTCAAAATTAATTTTAAATCAATTTCTAAATCTAATTCTGATTCAAAAATTTGTTTATCTTATTGAATTTTCCTCAATCAGAATATTTCTCAGACAGAATCGTTCAGCACATTTTTTATAAATTTTGCTTGATTGTTATGAACAACAAAATTATGTTAATTAAAGACAAAAGGGATGTTTTGTATTTCTTTTTAACATCATTTCTGTTTGAACAAATTCATCGTCCAAAAATCTTTGAATTATAAATTAAAATTATAAAAACATCAAATAACATTAAGAAAACATTAAAATTCCTCATTTACAACTTCGGTCTCACTCACTCACTCTGTAATAAAAAATATGAAAAACTGAACTTATTTTAAACAAAAATTCTGAAAACAAAAATTATTTTATGAAAAAAATAAATGCTGAAGGAGCACATTTATTTTTTTCGAAAAGTCCCTTTAAAATTAAAAAAAGAATATCTGAAATTGAAAATATGTTCTGCCTTCGCCCTGGATCATATTAAAATTGTTTTAAAAATAACCGAATACAAAGATACAATTTTTGGACAGCTCCAATGGGTGCACGTGTAAGATAAATAATAAATAAACAAATAAATATGCAAATAAAATATATAAACAAATAAATAATTAATAAATATACACTCATACATAAACACAAACAATTGAGCCCATTAAAAAAATAAATTAAAATTATTTAAAAATGACAAAGTCGATTAGAATTTCCAGAAAATCGTAAAATAATCAAAGAAATAAAAATGGATAAGAAATTTGCTTATTCTTGGGAAATATTCCATTTTTTGAAAATTTAACAAATAATAAATAAAATCCAAAGAGAAATAAAAATGAAAAATCCTTATTTTCAGAAAAATTGTAAATTAACAAAAAAAGATTATTGCACTTTCTGTCACCGTTAAAGCTTATGAAGGATGTACAAAGAAATTTTGGGTGGGAGGACGAAAGCGTATCGGAACAATGATGTACCAAAGAGTGGGAGAAGTACTCGAGATCGAAATGTTCACCGAACCAGGATTCAGGCAAACGTGAGAAACCGGGCCGGTAGCATTGCAAATACAAGTAGTGAATTAGAAACAAGCGATCGATTTTTGACACGCTCGATCTATTTTGAAAAACCGGTGAATTATTGTTTTAGTGTTATTTGCTTTTATATACAATTAATTCATCATTGTGCTACATGTGTCATGGGGATTATGGGTGTATTGAAGTGGCTCCGAAAGTAAGTAATCAACAAAATAGAATCACGTATCATTGACAATTCATTAGAATTTAGTAGAAAAAGAGTACACAAATTATTGTAATAAATATTATTATTACTATTATAATTATTAATATTATTATTATTATTATTATTATTGTGATAAATAATTCTACAATAATAACTATTTCCTCCTTTACGAATATTATTGTTTACGTCAAAGACTATAATAAAAGACTTTTTTTAATGAAAGCAATTGGACTAGTTTTTAACGAAAATAAAAATTTTCTTGGATCACCCCACTTTATTATTTGAATTTTATTATTTATTCAGATCTGTTCATTTTATTAGTGTTTATTTTATGTATTAATTTATTTTATTTATTTTTATAACTATTCAGTTTTTATCTATTTTTTCATAATTATCGATTTACGAAGATGTACATTTTTTATAAAAACAGAACGTTAATTTTTTGATAACAGAAGGTACAAAAAGTCGACTGGCACTGAAATCTGTGAGAAAAATTATTTAGAACGTCCAATTTCCGAAAAATAGTGTTTAATTGGCGAAATAAAAGTTAAATTGTTTATTAAAATGCAACAATTATTGAACAACGAGACACTTTCATTTCTGTCACATTTTTAATCAAAAAATTACAAACACGTAATGTTTATCAGAGGCAAGTTTATCGTAAATCTTTCAATACGAGTTATCACAATTTTCTTACTTTAGAAGGTCAATTTATTATTTAACGAGACACTATTATTATATACTCTTTACCCTTTCATTTATAAATCACCCTAAAAGTATATTAAATTTACAAAAGCTTGTATCTGAAATAATAAAATATAATAAATAAAATAATGAAAAAGAAAAACAAAAAAACAATAATAACAAAAAGTTTGTGCAAAAAGGTGTTAATATTATAGTGCGCTTAATATTGTACGTGCGCAAACTATAAAAAATTTGAAATAAAAAAGATAAGATCGTCCCTGGTAACTACAATATAATATAAACTTGAAAATAAAAATGTATTTAAACCACAATTTCTTTAAATCTCCTTCTATAGTTCAAACTCCCGATCATTTAAAATATTCGCACAGCTGTGTTTCAGCTTTAATAAGACGCCATTTAAACACAATTTTAAGAAGTACTGCGCAAAATGGACAAATTTTGAAATTAAAATTAGAGAAGTTCGTCCCTGGTAACTGCAATGGATTAGTAAATTTGGGAAAAAGACGTCCATTGTTCAAATGGAAGTGCCGATTTGCTCATAAAACTTTGCATTTACCTGCCAGAATAGGAAGAGGTATTTATATTTGGCTTTAGGGCCCAGGGGCCAGCAATATTAAAGAGAACTGACCATTTTTCTTAAGAGTAACTATTCTCACAGGGGAGGGTCTAATCTCGCTAAAATTCATCCGGACAGGTATAAAATTTTCAAAAGTACAATAATGAGCTCATGCAAAATTTAAAGTCTACTTGTCACCTTTCAGTTTACTTGTTGTAAATTGTTTACAAATTGTACTACGTTTAGAATGAAAATTTACATTTTTAGTAAAAATAAATAAAGACAATCCTTTCCGATGAAACTATAAATAAAAGAAACGAATCTTTTAAAAAGGAACACAAATTATAACAAAAATATATACGAATCATTTGTACAAGAATTTATGTAAACAAAAGAAATAAAAATAAATGAATAAAAAAGTTAGTAGTCGTTAATTAATAATCGCATTATAAAATAATCGTACCGTAAAATAAAATCATCGTACAATTTATTTTTTTTTTTAATTTATAATATTTTATAATATTTAATTAATATATAATATAATATTTCTTATTATAATATATAATAATAAATTTTAAAAAAATTTACATATGTAAACTTTAGAAAAACGATTACTAAAATGGTATATTTGAAGTAAAGTAGAAAAAGAAATAAACTCTTATCTAAATTTTGTTTTCATTGGTTGTTAATCTTTTTTAAACGCATTTTTAAATAATTTAAATTTTTTTCGTATTGTGTGGGCATGCACATGTGTGTAAAAGTTTTGGAGGACATCTTGGTGTTAATGCATTCAAAATTGAGATGTGCAAAATCATTAGTATCATTTAAATAAACGAAAGTACATGACTCGATAGAATTTTAATAGATTAGAAATTGGGACAATTTTTCTAAGCTCAACAAGAGGGAACCAGATGAAACTTTTTCTTCGCAACATTTTTTTTATAATAATATGCTTTATGAAAAAAAAATGAAAATAATTTTTTATTATTTTATTTTCCAAATTATAAAAATAAATTCAAAAAACTAATATCGATTACTTGTATATTATATAAACGATTTAAATAGACGTAGACTCGAAAAATCCAGATTTAAATGGTCGCCAATTTAAATGACATTTTTAAAAATCCGGGCGCCCAAAAATCCAAACAGACGTTTCAATAATTTAAATAATTTAAATAATTATCAAATTGTTAATAATCAAATAGCGATATTAGTTAATAATCAAGTTGTTTAAATATTTCCTTTATCATTTGAATCATCAATATCGTTCAATCTCAAGGAAAGATATCCAATAATGGTTTTAGAAAATGTCATTAAGATTTATCGCATCTATTAGGTAGCATTTAATTAACGATTAGCCAAAAGGTGGAAGATACTTTTAACCTGAAGTATTTATCCTATTGTTTTGATTATTCAAAAGTTATGAAAATTACTTTCGAGAATATTAATAAATTTCAAAATATTTAAATTATCAAGGGGAATTTATCTGATAAGAAATTTTCAAAAATTAAGAATATTGTTTAGAGGTAATGACATTTTGAAAGGAGTTTCCAGTTTCCGGGAGAATGTTACGATTCCTAGGAAGATTTAAAAGACAATAAAGAAATTATTTTTTAAAAAAATAACTCGTGAGAATTTGGCGCAAATTAACGAAAGTAAACTTTAGTGAAAGTTGAGCGATAAAAAATGTTTCTTATTGCCAATTTTTCGAGACTTTGTAATAAATATTTCATTGAATGTTATTGACTTTTGATTTGTAAGTAATTAGAAGTAAACTATAACTGGTTTACCGAGGTAAATTAAAAGCTACTTTTACATTCTAGAACGTTTTTGAAAAAATGTATATGTATTTAAAAAAGAATATTTATTTTTGTTAGTTTAAAATTAATTGTTTTAGTTATTATTGGGTTTGTTACTAATTTTATTAAAATTTTATTATATAGTCAAATGTTATTAAACTTTTAATGAAATAAAACTAATTATTCAATTTTAAATTGTGTAGAATTTTAAAATTGAATAATTAGTTTTATTTAATTAAAAATAGATTTAGGATTAAGAATTAGCGAGTTTCAATTGAATGCAAAATTTAATCATTATATTTGTTTATAAAATTAAATTATTTGTAATTATTATACGTACAAAAAAAAATTTTCTGTAAGTGCAAAAAGTTTTATTAAAAAGGCTGTATTGTATATTTTATTTAAACAGTTAAAACTTTAGTTATTTCAGTAAAAAGTTTTGCGATTTTTAAAAATATTTAAACAAAATAAGTAATACAACATCAATAATAAAAAAACACAAATAATAATAAACACTAATAATAAAAAACAACAATACTAACAAACACCAATAATAAAAATACCAATAAAAAACACCAATAATAAAAAAACTCCAATTATAAAAACACCAATAATAAAAAATATAAGTAAAAGAATATAAATAATAACATTAAATTAATCCCGATCATAATTAAATTTCTATCATTATTATAATTTTCAATTTATAAGAATGAAAACTTTTCACAATTGAAGTTTCTATAAATGAAATTAAGGAACGAAATCAAATAAAGAATGAGAACTCTTCATATAATTGGACTTGTTTAAATCGAAGGAAGAATAAAAACTTGTCATACTTGAAGTTTTATAAATCAAAGAAGAAAGAAACTGTGGAACTACGATTTAACAGTTAAACTGTTTGTTTGAGTCAAAACACCTAATTATTTTTAAAAAATCTCGATCTTCAATTAAATAGACAATTGAAAACAATGACATTGATAAAGTTCAACAGATGGAAGATTTACTGATCTTTCTAGTTGAATAAAGACTCAAGATAGACGAAACGCATGAATGAGTCGACATCTTATTTCTTTTTTTCTTTTACTTTTTTAATTACTGTCAGTACTCATTGAAACGTTTCAAAGCATCGTCATGGTTGAGAATTTTTTTAAAACTATTATACACCTGATTCTTTTTTCAATGAAAACCAAATCATTAGTTAATTCAGTATTAATCATAATTAATCTTCCCAAACGTTATACCGTAATACGTTCCAGTGTTCTATATTATTTCCACGACGAATGCAGGAGTTGAATTTTTAAGAAATTTAAATTTATAGAGATATTAAAATGGATTGCGAAATTCAGGCCCACTGAAGATCTTTCTTTGAAACAATAGTTCATGACACTGAATATCATTATACGCTTTCTAAGTTTGCTAATTAAAATATGCGTTACGAAGCATCAATGAGAAAACTTCCTTCACCTTCAAAAATGTTTTTTTTTAAATCTGTTAAATCATAATGAATATGTATCATAATATAAAATGTATATTCAAATTAAATTTGTAATTGTTACTGATTCATTAATTAGAAAATAAAGCAGTTACAAATTGTTATGTGAGTTGTATAACTCATCATTATAATTATTATAATTTATTATTATAATTAATTAACTTATGATATAAATTATATCTTATAATCTTAATTATCATTATAATTGATTATCTAATTGCAAATTTATAAATTTATAAATTATTAAATTAAACATTGGTTAGAATTTCTTATCTATTTAATTTATTTATTATTTATTTATTTATCTTATTTATTCTTCTAATTTTTTTAATTAATATATTTAATTTATATTAATTATTTGCTTAATTTACTTCAATTATTTATCTAATCTATCTCTTTTTTTGCTTAGGGAATGTTTGGGAAAATCTGCACACAAATCCCTCGGAGCCGAATCCGAGGGTATGTGGGGTTGGTAAAATAAAAATATAAAAAAGAAAAAAAAATTGTTGCAAAATATTGAATCACAGATCGATAATTAATTGCTGTTAATTGCGTACTTAAATATAAATTAATCCTTTGTGATTAATAAAAATTATATTTAATCTATATCAATTAATAATAAATTTATTTCAATTAATTTTTATCCGTTATTTACATTGTAAATGTATCATTACAAATTTAATATTTAAGTTTTTATTAGTTATTTACTTGGGTAAAAATCGTTCTCTAATTAATACTAATAATTTATCTACAAATTGAAAAAATAATCTTTTTTTATTTTCATTAAATAATTTGAATGAAATTAAACATACATGAATAAATAACTTTTTATTTATTTTATTTTCTTATTCCTTAAAAGTTGATTGGTTTATTTATTATTACTATTATTATTATTATTATTATTGTTATTATTATTATTAATAAAATTATTTATTTATTTAGAAAATATATACGGCTTACAAGAGTCATATTGTTATTATTATTATTACTATTATTACATTTATTATTATTATATTTATTATTATTATATTTATTATTATTACATTTATTATTAAAATATTTATTATTATTTATTATGGTTTATTTTTTAAAAGTTGATAATTTATTTCATTTAAGCAATAACTAATTCTCAAAAAGTAATTATTGATTTCATTACAATTTATCAAATACACAATAGTATCAAAAATTTAATAATTTTTACGTTTTTAATCTAAAAAGAATTAAATTTATTTATTTATTAATTTATTCAAAGATGATTCGGAAAAATACGTAAATTTATAAATTTTAGAAAATTCAAGGATTAAGAAAGCGAGAATTAAAGAGAAGACATTGAATGCAACTTTAAAAACAAAATTATGCGATTAGAAAGAAAAAATATAATGAATAATTAAATACTCGAAATTTTTTATGATGAATGAAATGATAGTATAAAGAAGACAATAGTGTGTACAGCTTTCTGCTTGGAAAAGCACACCTGCTGTGATACCCCGGATAATGTTGTAACTATTTTACTCAAGGTTCAAACAGATAATAGAGAAATGGTCTAGTAAGATTTAAATTGTGAAAGACGAATTTTGTTTCGAAAGAAAGTTCCTGAAAGTAAATAGGAAATTACTTTCAATTTTAAATGTCAATTAAATTTTACTCGAACTGTACACTTTTTAAATAATTATTTTTAATATCAGAGAGCATTTTTAAAAATTGCAAACATAAATTTGCAAATATTTTACCTTTAAGTTTTCTCTGAATATTGTTTTTTCCTATATAATTATTTTTTTTGTAATAAAGTAATAATAAGAATAATTATAATAAAGTGTTTAATAAGAAAAAAATTGGTCTCTTTTCAGAGATGGAGGCGAACGACAGAGATGGAGCATGTCACCGGAAATTAATCGTCTCAATAAGTAAGTGAACAAATTATTTGATTTCAATATCTTAATCGTTACGTAAAAATAGAAACTAAATTAAAATTTTGAGCAATTGCAACGAAATCGAACTAACCAATTTTTCTCAATTTGTAATACTTGAAAAATAGAAGAGTTATGTAAATCTTACTTTTTAAGAGATATATGTAATTGTTACAGTTTCGATCGTGATTAATTTTTTTTTTCAATAGAAATTTAATTCGAAATTCACGTTACAAATAAAAAAATCTAAGAAACACTACAGAATAAAATAATTGTTAGAATAATCAATCATTTTTCATCAAAATGAATATTTAATTTAAAAGAAACACGTAATAATTTTTAAAAAAACGTAATAATAAATTCGTAAAATAATGTTCATAATTTTGTAAAAAAGTACACAATTGTTATAACTGTATAAAAAAAAACACAAGCAAAGAATGAGTTTTATGTGCAACTTTCGTACTCCATGATTAATTAATCGTTTATCAGGAAATAAATTTGACAGTTTCAGCATGAAATTTGAGATGACGGATATTTTCTCTAATAATTAATTAAATTTATAATGTTTAATACCTCAAGTTATGTTTGTTACCACAATAAAGATGAAAGGTACATTAATATGTTTATAATTAAACACGCGATTTTTTCTCTCCGGTATAACCTCAACTTTGGTTACAAATCTCAACTTGCATAATTATTTAAGAAATTCGTCCAAATCTGTAACTATTCTATAAGTTAATTCTTTCAAGTTTAGTATTCTCTCTTGGTACGATTATTTTACGTTGTAGACATGTGGACTTCTACCGTTTAGAACTTTTTTTGACCGGATTTGTTTACCAAACGCTATACACTGTGTGTTTGTTCGGATATTTCCTCATTTTTCGGAAAAGAATCAAGTGTTTGTAAACGACTAATAATAGATTAAAAAATGTCAATTTAATAATACAGTAAAGCAAGTGTAAAAAGGTAAAATCGAGGGTAAAATTTTATTAGAAAAGAGTTAAAATAAGAGAAAAAATTTGGAATATTTACCTGACGTACCTAGTTTTGCAGTATTTTGTAGACATCAGGACTGAATCGTTTTTTTTTTATCACTTCACCACTGTTACATTTTAACAAACTACCCGCACTTGTATTTTATTAAATAAGACTCTCCTTTTAATTATTGACCTTATTCATAAAAAAAAACAGTTATTGTGTTTTTGATCGATTTGTTTACTAAATCATATACAGTGTGTCTCGTTTTATTCAACTCGGGACTTTTTGCAAAAATCTCAAGATGGCGTCCTATGATACATGGAAAAAGTAGGTAAAATTTTTTAATAACCTCGAAAAAATAATGATTGCAATCATCTAAATTTTTGCAAATAACAATGCGTAATATCAATTTGAAAGGTATTTAGCAAAAATTTATACGTCTCGATGAAAATTTAATCGTAAAAACGAAAATTACTATCAACGGCAAACTTTCAAGGTCGCGTTTATCTCTTCGACAATTCCGGTTAAAATCATTTAGAAATCCATATTTTTATTATCGAAACTGAATATACGAAAGTTTAAGAGTCTTTTAAAGTCAAATTTAGGCTTCTCAATTAGATTATTAACTGATTTATCCGAAAATTTATTAGAGCGTCATTGCAAACAATGGTCAATAAAAAATCAATAAATAAACAAGATGGCGGCTAATACAGGGCGAGAAAATGTGCAAATATTATGACGAAATTTTGCTCATTATTCTTTGAAAAATGCTCAAATTTCTGTAAATAAAAGTACCTCACGTTGATTTAAAGGGTTTTGAGCAAAAATTTTTGAACCACGGTTGAAAATTAGTCGTAAAAATGAGAAAATGTTGAGAACAATGGCTTCCATTGTCCGTGCCTTTTTTCTATAATTGGCGTTAAAATAACAAAGGAATTTATATTTTACACTGTCGTAACGATTTCGCGAAAGTTTAGAAGTATTCTGATACCAAATTTAGGGTTTTCACTTGAAAAATTGGTCAATTTTTACGAAAATTTATCGGAGCGTTGTGTCTAGTTGCATGCAACAACAAGTAATGAAAATTGTTAGTGAAAATCAAGATGGCGCTCCATGCTCGGCGGGAAAAAAATGTTTATAAACAATAGAATTGCATAACCTAAAAAATTGAAGTATTGGATTAATTTATAAAATATAAGTGTTAAAAATAGCAAAAATCAAGAATAGTTGTTCACGAAATATATACATTGTAATTAAGAGTGCCCATAAGGATTAAAGACAAAAACTTTGTAAATACGGGAAATATTGTCAAAAAATGTCAACAATGAATTCTGGAGCCCGCATGGAGTTTTCAACAATTAGTACACAAAAATTGTCTAAATCCTTAGTAATGGCGTAAATATCCATTTTGCTACATTTAAACTAACTTTTCCCGAATATTTATACATTTTTCGTGAAACATTTTGGTTCTAAAATGAATGATTAAATTGCGTATTATTATTCAGTATTATTGTTTTAGTTTTACATAATGTTAAAGTTTGTTTGTTAATTTTAGCGAAGCATCACGAATCAAGGCAATCAGGGATTTTATGGATCGTCGGAAGAGTGATAATCCATCGCACTCTTTGTTAATTGCAAATCCGGATAAAGGATACGAATTGAAAACCTTTGTTAAAAATGTCACAAAAGTCAGCAAAGAAAAAGAATCAAACTGTGCGATTTCTGGTGTGCCGCATATCAAATCTTCTGAATTTTTTGAAATTGGATGGGTTCCTGGGACAGAGGATCATTACCTTGAGTATATTTATGCAGAATGGGACAATACAAAAGTCTCCATAAAAAAACACACACATCCGGAATGCGAAAGTGCAATTAGAGCTGATCTAGAAGTTCTTACGTTAGTATTCAAATATTATTTTTATTTATACCATTTTTATTTTATTTGTCGTGTTTTTTCGTGAATTATAGTATATAATTATATCATTATAATAATAATTATGATTATCATATTTATATGATTCCTCATCAAGAGAAAATGATTTTTTTATAAGTGCATTAATTTTACATCAATTTCGTGAAAATTTATTTTTTTAAAATAACAATGTAGTTATAAAATCAATTTTAAAAATTAATTAAACAATTGCTATTTAAACAATTTTACTTTCCTTTTTCTTTTCTTTTTTTTTTACTGTTTCTCGTTTAGTTTATAATTTCCGAATGTAAATAAATCTAAGTCTAATTCAAATCAATTTTAATTCATTTTGCTTTCTCAAAGGGAAGCATTGTTTTATATATTTTAAAAGATATTAAGATATTTTAAAAACATTATTTTAATATTGAAAAAGAGAATTTTAACATTTTAATATTTTAAAAACATTATCTTAATATTTAGAAAGAGAATTTTAATATTTTAAAAAAATTATTTTAATATTTAAAAAGAGAATTTTAACATTTTAATATTTAAAAAAAAATATTTTAATATTTTTAGAAAACATAAAAATAATTTATCAAAGCAAATCTAGTTTTCAAAATTCATTTTACTGAATAAAATGTTATTTTTCAGGGAAATTCGTCATCCAAATATCATTCTTTTAATAGCAACCTCAACTATAGAAAATTTTGGTCTTGTATCTATTTTTGAGTCTCTAAATTGCACTCTTTATAATTATGTGCACGAGAAGGGTGAAAAGATTTCGATCCAGGAAATGTCCAGATGTATTAGGAAACTTGCCGAAGCTGTTGGATTTGCTCACATGCGAGGATTTATCCACGGGAGTATTAGTTCGCACTGCGTTTTTCTGACATCTGGAGTTGTCAAATTAGGAGGATGGGAACTAGCGACCAGAAAAAATGAGGTGAGATAAAATTCTTTTGTCTCTCGAGATACTGAAACTTTTATTTAAAATTACTGAGAAAAAGTTTCGGTGAAATTGAGAGAAAGTTTGGCACTGCATTTTGTCATTAGAACAAGAACTGAAACTAAAATCGTGCGTAAGTTGCCTTTTAATCGCAGACTGACCTTTCATGCCTCTAACGTGACTTTTATTAACAGAGAAAGTGAATCGGTGCCAAAGGTTGTGTTTCTCTGAAAAATTGTTTAAAATTGTATCTGAAACTAAATTCATAATTTTCTGTGCTGTTTTTCTTTCTGCACCTTTTTCGTGCTGAGGTTTTTTTTACGAAAAATGCAAATAATTGTAATTGTATTTATTTGTAAATGAATATTTTGTCTTTTTAGATAATGTTTCTTTGGGTGGTTTTTTTACATTCTCATCAATAATGAGAGTGTATTTTTTAGAAGAATTGGATGATTTAAAGAAATTAGAATATTGGTTCCTGATTTGGAAAATTGAGCCATTTTGTTGAAGATTTATTTGTGGTGTTTGTAAGGTTTACACTCCTCGCGGAATAACATTCCAAAGCACAGGAAATTACAGGCATTGTGTATTATTACGACCGAAGTATTCAATTTTAAATAAAAGAATCGTTTTAACAAAGTCAACAATATGAAGCTCTTTTTTCATGGGTGCGGAACTCGTGAAGCGCAACCAAGTTGACGTTTCATTAGCGATACTCTACATAATTTCATTCATGCCGGGAAAAATACATTCACCTTTTCCGTCAGCACACAATTCATTATGTTTCGCTTTTGCATAAAATTCTATCCACCCATTACATTAATATCAATAAAAATATCTTCACAGTTTTAGGTTTTGTTTTTTGTAATAAAAAAACTTTTATATCAGGAATCAATAACTTTTGCTTCCTCATAGGGAAGCCTTGTTTATTTTATAATGAAAGTTTATAATAAAATTTTATTCGGAATGTTAATCGTAGGTTTGTCATTTCAAATTAATATGTTTGTCAATGGATAAAAAAAATATATGTATAAATAGTAATACATAAATAGTAAAAATACATTTTTAGAACTTTTTTTCGTACATTTTTAGAACATTTTGTCGTAAGGAAAATTGGAATTATTTTTTAATTAAAATTTCTTTGTTTTTCAGCCGAAAGAAAAACGAGACTTTGAGAAATGCCTGAGGACTGAAATTTTCAGATGGCAGGCTCCTGAAATTTTGAAAGGCTGCGATCCAACGGAATCCACGGATATTTATGGACTTTCTTTACTAATCTGGGAAATGACTACTAGTGAGTTTTTAATTTTTATTACAAGATGTGAATCAAAATTCTAATTCATGAATTTGAAGTTCGATTCTTGATGAATTTAAAATTCGTTTCTTGATGAATTTAAAATTCGTTTCTTAATGAATTAAAGTTCGCTTCTTGATGAATTTAAAACTCGATTCTTAAAAGTTTTAAAAATTGAATTTTGATTAAAGAAAAATTTTATTTTTTAACAGTGCATTTGCCGTGGAATGGGTTATCAAAGACGGAAATCCAGAAACAGTACTATTGGAATCAAGGAGTTTTGATAGAACCGTATAATTTTCCGCCATTAATAAATAAATTATTGGAAGCAGGACTTCAAACTGAAGCTGAAAAGAGATCTTTCACTATCAATCGTATGCGCAGATTCCTACAGAGAGTCGAGGTTTTTATCAAAAACAATAATATATATAAAAAAATAAAATAATATAAATAAATAATAAAATAAAATATAAAAAAAATATATAATATATAATATATATATTAAATAATTCAAAACAATGACACTTTTGGACGAGCAGTCAAATGCTTGGACGAAAAAGATCTATAATAATGTATATTAAAAATTTCAGGAACAATATATAAAAAAAATAATAAATAAATTAAATACATAGAGAAAATAAAATTTTATAAGAACATAAAAAAGCACAATACAATTATTTAAAAAAGGAAAATAAAATGCAGTACAAATTAAGTGTAGTTACACAAAAGTTCAATAAAATATTCAATAACATAAAAATCAACGAAATTCAATGAAATAACATTTTACAAAATGAATGTTATTAATTTAATTAGTTGAAAATTTAATTAAATGTTTTTTTACAGTTACAATACGAGACCGAAGCGCCGATCTACGTCGATCAAATGTCGAACAACAATAACACACCAAATTTGAAATCATTAAATCCACCAGTTAACAAATCACCACAGAAAAAATACACCACCAGTTCATCATCATCATCGTCATCAGACAATCGAAATTTAACACCAAGAATTGCCGCTTCTCCGAAAGTTGTTGTCACTGCTCAGAAAACTGTCTGCAATAATGTAAGACAATCGAAAATAAAGAAAGATATGACTCCCATGGAATTATTGGAAGCAGAACTTCAAACTGATGCTGAAAACAGATCTTTAACTATCAATAGTATGCGCAGCAGATTTCTGCAGGGAGTCGAGGTTTTTATCAAAAACAATAATATATAAAAAAATAATATAAATAAATAATAAAGTAAAATAAAATATAAAATAAAATTTTAAAAATGTCAGGAACAATAAATAAAAAAAGTAATAAATAAATTAAATACATAGAGAAAATAATACATTTTATAAGAACATAAAAAAGCACAATACAATTATTTAAAAAAGGAAAATAAAATGCAGTACAAATTCAGTCTAGTTGCACAAAAGTTCAATAAAATATTCAATAACATAAAAATCAACGATATTCAATGAAATAACATTTTACAAAATGAATTTTATTAATTTAATTAGTTAAAAATTTAATTAAATGTTCTTTACAGTTACAATACGAGACCGAAGCGCCGATTTACGTCGATCAAATGTCGAACAACAATAACATACCCAATTTGAAATCATTAAATCCACCAGTTAACAAATCACCACAGAAAAAATACACCAGCAGTTCATCATCATTCATCATTATCATCATCAGACAGTCAAAATTTAACACCAAGAATTGCCGCTTCTCCGAATGTTGTTGTCACTGCTCAGAAAACTGTCTGCAATAATGTAAGACAATCGAATATAGAGAAAGAAATGACTCCCATGGAATTATTGGAAACAGGACTTCAAACTGATGCTGAAAAGAGATCTTTAACTATCAATCTTATGCGCAGCAGATTCCTACAGGGAGTCGAGGTTTTTATCAAAAACAATAATATATAAAAAAATAAAATAATATAAATAAATAATAAAGTAAAATAAAATATAAAATAAAATTTTAAAAATGTCAGGAACAATATATAAAAAAAAAATAATAAATAAATTAAATGCATAGAGAAAATAATACATTTTATAAGAACATAAAAAAGCACAATACAATTATTTAAAAAAGGAAAATGAAATGCAGTACAAATTAAGTCTAGTTACACAAAAGTTCAATAAAATATGCAATAACATAAAAATCAACGAAATTTAATGAAATAACATTTTACAAAATGAATTTTATTAATTTAATTAATTGAAAATTTAATTAAATGTTTTTTACAGTCACAATACGAGACCAAAGCGCCGATCTACGTCGATCAAATGTCGAACAGCAATAACGTACCAAATTCGAAATCATCAAATCCACCAGTTAACAAATCACCACAGAAAAAATACACCAGCAGTTCATCATCATCATCATCAGACAATCGAAATTTAGCACCAAGAATTGCCGCTCCTCCCAAAGTTGTTGTCAGTGCTCAGAAAACTGTCTGCAATAAGGTAAGACAATCGAATATAGAAAAAGAAATGACTCCCATGAAATCTTCGAGAACGAGGAAAACCGATAATGAAATTGCAACCCCTAATTTTAAAGTAGCGATTCATTAATTAATTAGCGATTAGTAAATTAATTAGTGATTAGAAAATTATTTAGTGATTAATAAGCCAATTAGTAAATTAATTCTTAATAATTCAATTAGTCATTCGTAAGTCAATAGGTACTTAATTAAAATGAATTTTGCTTATTTTACTTTATTTACTTTTTACATTCTCATAAATAATGAGAGTCAATTAAAAATGTGTGATTTTTATTTTTAAAGAAGTTTATTTTACAATAATTTAAAAATTCTAAAAATTTGTAAGTCAAATTAACAAAATTCTAAATAGACAATTAATTAATTGAACTTGTGGTTAATAACAGGCGGATCATTCCCAAATGTCAATGGAAATTATTAAGGACGCAGTTCTCAAACCCCAGCTAGTAAATGCCAACGACGAGGATGTTTTCGAATCATCACTTTGGAAAAAGGAGAAAATGATTGTCATGTCAAAAATGGGAAAAAGTGGTGCCAATGATAACACGGTTTGACACATTTTTCATTTTATCACATTTTCTTTTAAGTTGAAATGAATTTAAATTTTTGTTAATCTTTACTTCACTTTTTAAATAACTTTTTAAAATTTGTGACTTCATTTTTTATTTTTTCAATTTTTGTATTTTGCTTTCTTACAGAGGAAGTATTTTATTCATATTTTTTAATTGTTAAAATTATTATTTATAATTCCATAATAAATTTTGTAGAAAGCTTTGGATCGCACTGCTACCTTGGGACAATTAAGAGCAAATAGCAGAATGTCCATGGGAAAAATATCAACACTCAATTCTGTAAGTAGATTTTTAATGAAAGCTTATTTTAAATGATATTTGTAAAAATGAATTAGTCATATTTTTTGGAAATTGAGACATCTTGATTAAAAATTAATATTTATTTATATAAAATAATATTCATTTATACAAATTAATATTCATTCATATAGAAAATATTCATTTATACAAATTAATATCCATTCATACAAAATATTCATTTATACAAATTAATATTCATTCATACAAAATATTCATTTATACAAATTAATTGCATATCAGCAATAATACCACAAAAATTGTAATTTACAAAATTGTTAAAAATCATTGGTATTGCTTTCTCATGAAAGTTCTCTTTTTCTTTTTATTTTATTAAACATCATTTTAATCTCACATGTTATTCATGTTTCATAATATTTAATGTTTCAGAATGTTGGGGACAACACATTTGAGGATTTGTACATTGATGACGATTTTGGAGATAACCTAAACGCAAATATGGTTCTTTTGGAAAACGAGGATCCCCTTGACGACGATATTTTGCCTGATTTGTTAGATTTGTCATTGTTTAATAGTTAAATTTTAAAAACTGCACATATTTATTATTAATTCATAACAAAGAAATTGTGATTCAGGAGACGAAATATCTAATTCCAAACTAATTGGAACGAAAATTGTTTGTGAACAGTTGCACATAAAAAAAGCTCTGCTTTAAAGCGAAAGTCAGTTATCATTATTAATTTTTTAATTTTATATTAATTGCAAGATGAAGTTTTATAAAAATGCTTTTTAATTCAATAACCTTCCATTTTTTAACTGATCAGTTACAACTGTTTGTTTTTATTTTAAAAGAAAACAGTGCCTTAAAGACAAATTTCATTTTTAAAGAAATGCTCTTTTTTTAACAACTCTTTCTTTTAAAAGAAATTCATGCTCTCTTTTTCGGGAAACACATTCATGAAAAGATGCTCTTTTTACAAAAAGATGTTTGTTTAAAAAAGACGCTTGTTTAAAAAATATCTTTGTTTAAAAAATTGAATGTCTACTTTTTAAAATAAAAGCAAAAAGTATTAAATAATGATTTTATTAATTTTTGTAGTCGCAATATACTAAAGATCTAGATTTATGTTGATTAAAAATTTTTTATATAAAGCAGCATTTTGTTACTAAAGTATTAAATGGAAATTAATAAATAATCTACGAAAGTATTTATTTGTTTAATAAGTAGAAATAAGAAATTGAGCTGAAACTGATCAAGTTTTTTTATTTAAAATTTTAGAAACAGTTTAACTCTATTTTACTGAAAAAAATTATTATAAAATTGTTACAAAAATATGTTCGAAATTTAGAGAAAGGGACAAAAAGCGAAGTGTAAAATAATTTTGTTACAAGACAATAAAAATGTAAATTCTGATCATGTGACATTAATAAAATCGACTTTTATAAAATAAATTCTTATTGTATGTATGTTTAAAAATAAAACCCGTATTTTTATCTAGAAATATTTATTTGCAAGTTAAGAAAAAAGTAGATAAAACAATCAACACAGTTCGTCTTAATTTTAGATTGATACAAAAAGAAGTGTACAACATTATTAATTAATATTAAAATTAGTGAAGTACATATATAAAATATTAAATACAACTTAGTATTAGGCAACTAAATATAGTTAATTTTAGTTTTCAAATACAAAATAATTAACAGCTAAACTGTTTTCTATTTTTCACTGCAACGAAGACCAGACAATAAAATTATAAAAACTTCAGAATTTATTTTAAAAAATTGTTTTCCTTAAAACTTTGTATTTAATTTTAAAAACTTGTTTTTAATTTTAAAACCATTTTTTAAACTCTCTTTTTAATATACAAACCCTTTTCAATTGTAAATCTCATATTCTTTATTTGGATTCAATTTAGTCATGACAATGCTTTTAGATTTTAAGATTATTGGTTAACTGAGATTTTTAATTACTTAAAAAGCTATTAATTATTTCAAATTATTTTAATTATTTTATATTTACTCGCCTATATATTTATAATTAAGTCAATTTATACTATAAAATTTTATTTAAATACAAAAAACTGCACTAACCTCTTCGTTCATATATCCTTCATTATATACAAATTTTATAACAAAATTAGAAAAACGAATGCAAGAAGCAAAGATTATACAAAATTCACAAATGAACTTCCTTCTTATCTGATGTCACGAAACTTCTTGATTTGAATAAAAAGATAATTAAGGAATTTTTCAATGTCAATTTTAAGGATTTTATCCTTAAAATGATGTATTTTAGGTAATTATTGTTTGCTTGTGAAAAACGCAGTTTAGAGATTTAAAATGTTACGGAATTTAACAATATTGTATTAAATATATAAAGAAATATTAAAGTATCTGATGTTTTCAAGATTTGAAACGTGAATAGGGATTTAAAATATAAATATAAAAATAGAATAAAAATAAAATATAAACAATGTATGTTTTTTCATGAAATAGTAAATATGGACATTTTAAAATATATTAACGTTACATTTTTTTATTTTTTTTTAAGGTTACAAATCAAAAAATTAAATTGAAATTACACAATTTTTTTGAAAATATGCACGTTGAAAGAAAACGATTATTATTGGTTGCTCAAACGTGACGTCACAAAGGTCATACAAATATATAGTCTCGACACCAAAGTTCATAGTCAATTAACTCCTGAAATAACAATAAATGAAATTTTTTACAAGAGAGAAATTATTCCGATTTTTTAGCCATTTGTTCTGCTGTTATTAATTAACATTATCTTATTTTACCTTACTTTCAAAGAGAAAATTACAATCACAGAAGAGAAATACTATTATTGACTACTGCAGTATTTTTCATCCCTCCAAAACCAGACCCAGTGTTACCAGTCCCTAAAATAAACAATATTTATATTTCTTTTAAGAATTTGTTTAATGGTTTTAAAAAACAACAGAAATAATTAATAATTATATATTATATTACATATTATATATCATCTGATTATATACACGACCATATAATTTTATTAACAAAATTAAAAGAGTAAATTAAACAATTTTTCCTAGGGATTTTTTTGACGTCTAGTTTTAATGCTGCATGCTGTCGTGCTCGTGCCGGTCGCCTAACGCCTTTCGTCCATTTTGCATTTATACTGAGTTGTGGAAAGAGTGACTCTGCTATGAAAAATGGATTATTATCATTTCAACAAGTAAGTCTTACATTTTTCTTCTTTAAAATTATCTCTATTACATCATATGTTCATATCAAAATCAATTTGGCTTTGAATTCCTTTAAATTCATTCATATTCTGTTAATAGTCTGTTCGCGCAATGTGCTTCTGTTTAAAGCCGATAATAATTATTATTCCTGTGTAGTATATAATAAGTCAGTTATCTTTAATTAATTAATTGTTTTTATTTCCTTAGAATACGAGAAATTTTGCCTATTTTTCGAAAATGTGAAAATCTTAGTTTTCTTTGTGAATCTTGGAATGACGGTGGCAGATGACAAATTAGAATAATATTCTCACAATTTCAATACTGTTTAGGTAAGTTAGAAACTTCTTTGTTTTAATCGGATATTGTTTACTATATACTAATTTTGTTCACAATCGCTTTTGAGATATGCGACGCTCTGAAGAACGGGATCTTGGACGAGAAAGTTTGTAGGTTATGTTTGATTGCAGCTTTAACGTGATAAAAGCATTTCTTTAGTTTTGTACAAACAAAAGCATTTTTTCTTAAACAATTTGTATATTGTCAAGGCAGACTTTTTGATTGCAGATTTTTCATTAAAAAGAAAGATTTAATCTAGTTAAAACTACCATTATAACCTACAATTTCTTGCTTCTAAGGTCCGCTTCTTCAGAATGCATCTTATATTTCCACTACAACTTGATAAATTCAATATCTCAGTTCAAAATCATTAGTTAGGAATTTATTTCAATAAAATTAATTATAATTAAATAAGTATTATGTGACGCATCGCGAAGAAAAGTATGAATAAAATTTTAAACTTTTCTTTTTTAAATTTACACTTTTATATGTATTTCATAATCTTCTTCGGTTTTGTGGCTGGGGTATGGCCAATTCAAATCACACAAAATTTACTCTTACTATGTACTATTATTATTTATTTACTAATTAGTAAATTATTGTTAAAATAAACAAACCATTTATTTGACTCATTAAAAAAAATACGGGAATTTGACATTTTTTATATGTAATATCAATACTTTCATTGAAATTCATTGCTTTATGGAAAATTGTTTTAAATAAGATTTTGCAAAATTTTGTTGAAATTTAAATTATATGCTTGTTTAATACTACAACCGTTTTTTCTTTTACTTATTCAACAGAATTATTGATGAATACTGTAAAATTCAGTTATTTAATTTTCTTATAAAATTATTGTTAATTATTCTTTTTTAAGAATAATTTACTAACTAATAAATAAATAGTTGATCCCTTCCTTTTTTGTTAATAATAAAATATTTTTTCTTCGATGTGGGAAGGTAAATTGAGATTTAAAAAAAATC
>WNHD01001367.1:0-13686 GCA_011057455.1 Ganaspis sp. Gsp50
CAATAATAAACGTGCATTGTTTAGGTATTTTTCATTAACTAACTATATAATTTGTTGCATAATATGGATGGGGGTCCGTCTTAGGCACCTTTCCCCTACCTGTTAAATTCCAAGTTAAATTGAAATTCTACAGGCACATGCCTGTAAAAATCCAAGTTTATATCTTGTAATTTAACATTTTGTTTTTCCTGTGTAATTTTTTTCAGCTTTTAGCTTAGTTTTCTATGGATATTGATTGCATTTCTGTTTAAAACGCATATTGCGATAGCATTGTAATATATCAATATAAGTATTGCGCGTTTAATCAAAGTAGATCAAATATTTAATCATTGTTCACAAAAAATACTAATAATCTCGCATTGACACGTGCGATGTAAAAATTTTATAAAGAATCTACCTGTCTGTATGTTATTGAGAACAACTGAGGTATAAAAATTGAAAATTGCATTATTCTTCTTATATTCCAAAATTTCTGTTAAATTTAATGTTGATTTTCAAATTTGAATCATTCAATGACGATCAGTGATCAGTTGACGAGTGCATTAATTTAGATTTTGAGAATACGTACATATATAGATTGTAATGAATATATCGAAATGAAACAATGGGCTCAATTAAAATTTCTTGTCGTGTATTAAGTTCTTATAAGTGCCTAAATTTTTTTCAAGTACGTACTTGAAATAAATAAGTGTTAGAATTTTCTTTCTAAATTAATTTTCTACTTATGGAATGATAACAGAACCTTAAACAGCATTTTATATTTTTCCTCAATTGTTTTTAAAAGCATTTCTGTATACTTCTGAAACATATTTCATAAAAAATTCTGAAACATATTTCATTAAAAAATTAAACTTAAACTTGTGAAAAAATCTTTATACTTTTTGTCAAGAAATGTGATTAATATTAAAAGAAAAGATTGATCAACTTGTTATCTTTCATTCAGTCATACAAATTCTTTAATCAATCTATAATTACATAAAAAATAATAATTTAGTTCGTAAATATCTATTAATCATCTTTCTGTCTATTTCTACAAAGTTTTGTCATAAAACATAGCATCATAAAACATATATAGAATCTTAAAAAACAGGATCATAAAAACATCATATAATTAAAAATAATTTATTTAAAAATAAGATGAGGATGTAAAAATTTTTACAGATTAAAAAAAATGGGTTATTGGGTCATATTTAACCTAATTTGATAGGGTCCTGAGTCAAAAGTAACCATTTCTGGTATGAATTCCGTATCCCGTAAAGTCAATACTCCTACATACATGTTCCAATGAAAAACTTTCGATTACCAAGAAAAGTGAATTTAAAATTTCTTTTTTTTTCGTTGATATGAAATTATTTCCAATTATCCTCTAAATGTACAAGTAACCTCTTGAATGAAAGATAAAAGTTGTGAAAGTTAGGTAATTATGAAAGAACAGGATGCGAGAATCAGACATGTGACGTGATCCTACGTCAAAGGTTATTCCTTCCTAGAAAAAAAATTATCTTACATTGACGAGGTCATGTACCAATTCTATCATTGATCTCGAAAGTTCTTCCAGGAAAGAAAAGAATCCATTCAGTATTCTAACCACTAGATTTCTGAATTTTTCGTTAGGAGATTATCATAATTTTATCATCATTTTTTCATCATTTTTTTCATCATCTTTTTCATCATTTTTTTCATCAGTTTTTTGTCATTTTTTGTAAATCAAGTTTTCTAAAATTATCTACTCTTAAAAAATTGATTGTAATTAACTGAAATCAATATCTTTTATTCTAACAAGAACAAAAAAATGTTTTTTCTGAGAAACTGAGTGTATTTATAGATTTGATTAAAAATTTCGATTGGCATGCACTTATCAAGTGTTGACAATAGTTCATCACGTATATTGGAAATAAGTTTTCACGTGCTCAATTACGCAAAAATATGTTGAATTTTATGATATATGCTGTGTACATTGAGAGCATACCGATTTTATCCGTACGCCCGTTGTCAAATGTCATGATAAAATCTTTTAGTAGTCGTGTAATGAGGAGCATCAGAATCATTTTCAAGTGCGTCCAAAATCATACCACATTACCCCCTCGTGATAATTTAATGAATCAGAAACTTGATAATGAAAGTACGATTAAATCTAAAGCTCTATTAGAAAAATATTCTCCGACATTAATCATCTTATGACAGCTTACGTAATTAAATTTAGATCTAAGGCAATTTCGCGCAACAGTGGACATGAGAAAATATGCAAATTCTCGTTCAAGTATCACCCAAGTCTCGCTTCAAAGTCATTCAAGTCTCGTTTTAGGCTCGCTCAATTCTCGTTTTAGGTTTGCTCAAATCGCCCTTTGTGCTTGCTTTAGTCTCACGTAAGTCTCAGTTTATGTTCGATTTAGGCTCCATGAAGTCTCGCCTTAGGCTCGCTCAAATCGCGCTTTATACTAGCTTTAAGCTCCCTCAAATCTCGCATTATTCTCGCTTCAGGATCACTCAAGTCTCGTCTTATGCCCGCCTTTGGGTCATTAAAGTCTCACTCTATGCTCAATTTAGATTTACTCAATTCTCGCTTTAGGCTCATTCAAGTTTCACTTCAGGCTCGCTGAAGTCTCGCTTTATTCCCTCATTAGGCTCGCTGAAGTTTCACTTTATTCACGCATTTAGGCTCACACAAGTCTCGCTTTCTGCTCGTTTTTATTAAAAAAAAATGCTTTCATACATGTTATAAATAAACTAAATAAAAGTGCATCAAGAATTCATCAAACAAGTTCATTCCGAGCTTTATGCGATTCTAAATTTGCCGATACTTACGAAAATAAAAATGGTGGTTACAATATGGCGGAGATTTTTATATTGTTGAACGGATTTGCTTAAAACTTGTTGTTCAGTGGTTTTATCTTCAGTATCAGATAAATTGAATGACGTACAAAATACATTTTATGAAAACTGATTAGAATGTCTACAGAAAAGAAAAAAATTTATTTAGTGAAAATCATAAACTTTTTTTTATATTGAAAAAAAATTATTTGACTAAAGCAACTAATTGCTTGACTATCATCTATTAAATACTTCTTTAATTCAAGTAAATATTTTTAGAATGTGGGAATAAAAAGGAAACAAGAACAAAACTTTTATTGTAGTTATAATAATTGTATAATTATAATATTGTAATATTGTATTATAACGATTGTAATTTTAGAATAATTAATTATAATTGCAATTTTCTGATACGTAAATGATTACAATGATTATATTATAATTACTATAATACGAATCATAAAATTAACACATTACATTTATGTCAATTTTTAATCGAGGCGTATCAAAAATACATTGAAGTAAAATGTATCTTAAGCTCGATCTCAAGCTTGAATGAAATATCGTCAGTTGAATTTTAGGCCGCGCAACAAGTTCGAACTTGTTGAGCGAATACCTTAAGAATGATGAAAGAATCCCTAAGAAGAAAAAAATTGCATCACGATAATTATTTTCTACTTTAAAATGTCAATTAAATTAATTTTCTCCCCTTTAAATTAATTAATTTCTATTTTGTTTTTATAATTTCTATTGTTTTATTATAATATATATTTTTGAATTACAATTTCTGTGTTTTCATTCTATCTTTTCATTTTAGAAAAACCAAAGTCAAATTCCAAATTCAATTTTAATTTCTACAGGCATATGCTTGTAAAATTTCAATTCACCTTTTAATTTAACAGGTGTTGCATTGAAGAACTACATTTTGTTTTTTCTACTTGTACTCTTTTTGTTATAAAATTAAAACTGATTAAAATTCAGTTTTCTTATTAAAACAACTTTTCTGTTATTGTCCATTTACATAATTTATCAAGATTTTCGTATTCTGTGATAGTAGAAGATAGGATTTTAATTTTTTAAAATTAAAAATCAACTATCGTTGCGACGATTTTTTACATTTGACAGTGTATAAGATAATGATTTAATTTAATTTTCGTTTTTTTAATTAAAAGTAAACTTTTATAAATTTTTTAACTATCATTAATTTTTTGTAATTTCTAATCTTCATTTCGTAATATGGAGTCATGATTGACTGAAATTCCATTGCGTCTTTCACCCTTTACAAACTACAGCAAGTTCCCAAACGATGTTTCACACTTTTCGGAGAAATGGTCTAATTACCAAATTTCTTGGACCTCTTGAAAGCAATTTTGGATCCGTATTTACTGTTTAAGTCTTTGTATATACTTTGCAGGATTGAAATTAGCATAAAAAAGGGGAACAGATTGAAGAACGGAAAATCTCAGTATCGCTTTGATTTCATCATTAATGAAAAGGTTTTTTTTTAGTTGACTAGCATTATTCGTACTTTTATTTCATGAGAACTTGAGCCCATATAAAAAAATTGCACAAAATACACTGAAAAAAACATTTTTTTGATTCAAATAACCATTTACTTTTCTATTATCAAATATAAATATTTATTTGAACCAGGTAATTATTATTTGAGTCCAATAAACAATATTTGATTCAAATACAAAAATAATTGATTCAAATGCCATTTATTGGATTCAAATAATAATTACTTGGTTTAAATAAATATTTATTTGATAATAGACACGTAAATGGTTATTTAAATTAAACAATTTTTTTTTTCAGTGTACTCTCTAAATCTGAATAAGCGAAATTTCACTAATTCACAGCGATAAGTATACAACTAATTCAAATAAGCGAATATTCGCTAATAAATAAGTGAATAGTATATTCGCTTATTTGAATCAGTTGTATACTTATCGCTTTTTCAGATTTAGAGAGTACGCTTTGAAAACAAAAAAGGTAGACACAATTTTATTTTCTATATTTTTAACTGGATTATTAGTCAAATTTTACTGTTTGAATCAGTGACTAAGTTTTCACTATTTTAGTTGTACTTGACTAATTTAGATTTAGAAAGTTGTTTTTTATTCCATTTGTCACTATATACGTTAAGTTTGATCGTCTTCTTCGCTGGAGAAATTTTGTCTTTCTTTTTGGAGAAAAAAAGTATATTATTGGCAGGTTAATTTTAGCTGTTACATATCTGAAAACTTCATCTCAGACGGTACAAAGACCCTTTAGGAATCTCATTTAGTAATCGTCCTCTGACTCATATAGGATAGCTACAAACGAGGCTACAAAGCAACAGGTGGGTTATCAGTTTCATTTTCTTCATTTGCACAAATTCTTTAGTCTTTATTACTTTTTCATAATTGTTTTTCTTTTTTTGTGAAAAAGTGCCACTTTTCACTTTTTTCTTCCTTAACAAAATTTCCAAACAAATTAATTTCCTTTTCGTTTTTCCCTGAATAAAATGAACCCTAAAAATTAGGTTCCTGGCGGATAAATTACTTATAAGAAACTAATTAGTGCCTAAATATTTTTTGTAGTCAAATTAATTTTTATAAAAATTAATGTGTAATCTTATAATATTACACATTTATTTTTTTCTTTTCTTTAAATAGTTGCACTTATTAATCTTTTGTTGTTTGAAAATATCGTGTACTTGAAACAATCTATTATTTAGATCTTTAATTGAAAAGTGTCAGAAATGAAAATGTAAACTTCTGTTATTATTTATAAACTGTTTGAGGCGCAAAAGACGGGCGATTAGTTTGTTATCGAAAATTAAAAATTTTTTGATACTAATCCCGTCTTGTAAAAAATATGCTCTTTAGTGCGATAGCTGGTGATCATTTGATAGTTTAATAGAAATTTTTGTTGAATATCTTGATAGAATTGCAAGTACTTTTTACATCATGTGAATAATAATCAATATTTATTTTTACGTCAGAATTAGAAGATAATAATTTTTCCATTATTTTGAAAAATATAATAAATATTTTTAAAAAGTTCCATTTATTCTTAGTTGAAGTGTGATTCCGATAAATTTGGTCAAATTAAAAGAATAAGAAATTTGTTTGTCCAATACTTGTTTGACATTTATTTTCCTTGCATAAATTTTATTTATCCTAAACTCGTGTCAATTTTTATTTATCCTAAACTTATGTGGTTTTTTTACCCGAAGTATTTTATTAACTTTGCTTATATAAAACTTATGTATGGAATTTATTTATTTGAAACTTGCTTGTTTTATCATATATTTTACTATTTATTCAAGCTTAGGTGAAAAGAGTTACTTTTGAAAATTGGTTTCTTTTCAATGTTCTGGTGCAAATTTAAAAAAGAAATAAAGAAAGTTTCGATAGAAGTGTTTTTTGCACCTTTGTTAAATAAAATGTCATTTTTCAAAAAGGATACAGAAGACACGCGAGTTTAAATATTAATTGGTAGGGAATTATGTATAAGGTGTCTTCTTGCTTTATATTAAAGGTTCAGTAATTTCCTAAAACTGTTGGAAAGTTGAAGTTAATCTAACCTTTTTATTCATTGATAAAATTACTTTTCTTGTCGTGAGGGTGGTTTCTGATGCATCTTTTATATACTCGTTTTCTTATTATAAACCTGTTTCCTTGTACTCATATATTTAAAATAATTTTACATACAAATAGGGTCGCTTTTGAAATTTACTTCAAAAATATTCAAACTAGAAAGTGCATATTTTCGGTTATATACTTTTTGCAAACTTTTTATTGGTCGAAATCAGTTTAGTCGAAATTTTTGCGTTTTGACAATCTTAAATCTTTTGCTTATCCTCATAGAGAAAACTTTGATAATTTTCGACTTTTTAAAAGTGGGTTAAGTATTCACTTTCCTTGAGATTCAAAATTTAATTTTTTGTTTTTAGAATTTTTTTTGTAAAATCTTTATTTTGTTAATGATTATTCTTTTAGAATATTTTAAATATTCTTTATTCTACATTGAAAAACAAACTTGAAAAGATTTCTTGCTCAATTTATTGAAATTTTTTTGTTATAATAAAATTTTGAAAAATAAGAAAATTTAATTAAAGTTAGATCTTGCAATTTTTTAATATAAAAATATTAAAAAAAAATGATAGTTACAATTTTTTTTCAATTTTAAAAAAGAATAATTAGAAAAAAAAGAAAGTTAGGATTCTTTATTAAAAATCTCTGGCTCTGTTTGAAGTGCTTTGGCAAAGAAGAGCAAAGAGAAATGACATCACGCCTGGAATTTTGAAACTACTTTTGGCATTTCCGGCTTACGTCAAAAAACCAATTCACCCTAAAAAGGGTATTAATCAGGGACCTTTCTTCGCCGAAAATCGCATCTTCAATTTATTCTTGAGAAATTCTTGTTACTTTTCGAACCGTTAAATAACATTTTATAGCTTTCTAATACCTGAGACAATATATTCGAAAGGGTTAGAATGTTAAAGAATCGTTTTCTAAGAAACTCGTCTAGACGATAACTTCAAAGATATACAGAAAGGGTTGAATTTACATTTTAGTGTCTAGTTTAATAAAAAAGAAATTTGGTTTGTCATTTCCTAGAAAATAAAACATTTTAATTGTAATTTTTGTAATTTAAGTAACATTTTTATTTATTATAACTTTTCTATTTATTTTAACTTTAACTTTACAACAGTTTATAGATTGAATTTGCTAATTTTGGAATTATGATCCCTTTAAAAGGGATCTTGTTCTTTTCGCAATTACGACAGATTTAAGCGGAAGTTCTCTATTCTGATCAGAGTAAGGCGCATTTGCCATTTTTGTAATAAGTCGGCTAAGGACGCACTTAAAAAAATATTGACAAAATTTATTTACCTGATTACAATGAATATTTTTTTATGAAAATACTAAAACTAAGAAATAAATAAAATAAAAATAAATGGTACAATTAAAAATGAAACACTGAAAAGACTGGTGTCTTTGAAGTTTTTTGTTTTATTATAAAATAGAAAATGTACATTACGAGCTTAAAAGGATCCTGAAAACTACGTTTCTTCAGAATTTCTAATATATGTAAATACTTAATGTTTATAGTAGGGTTTATGGACTGTAATAAAGGTATGCGTTTTCTTTATAAAAAAGTTCATCTCTTATGAACGAGTTCGTGCTGTGAAGCGCAGAGTACAGGCAGCTTTTCTCCAAATGCAAAAAACACCCTTCTTTATTTTCATCCCTAAAGGAACTTTTTTTATAATAAGAAATATTTTTTAATTGCATTGTTTAAGAAGAATCCCTAATTAAGAAAATTCTTTAAATTGAATTAAATTAAGAAGGAAATATAGTTGCATGTTGCTGAAAGAAGTCCATTATTTTATAAATTTTTATTTGTTTCATCCTACGTGACAAAATTCTGCAAGAAAGTGTAGAGGTGGTTCTACATCTCTGTATGAAATTTCCATACACTCTAAATTTCTTGGAGTGAGATCTCACTCCAAGAAATTTAGAGTGTACATGTGCAATTTAAAATTTTTCTTAAAATTTCCGAAATTTCTTAAAATTACACAGAAATAAATCATAATTTGTACTATTAACTACATAAATGGTTGGATAAAAGGATTATACTAGGTTTTTTGAGCGTGAAAGTTACTATATATACTTGGTTAACTTTACTAATGTCTTGGTTAAGATAATAAAGCAGTTGGTTGATTCTACCAGTTTTTTTAGTCTATTTTACTAAATGTATGTAATGTATAATCACTTTTATTTTTCTCAGTTAACTGTCATTCACTATAGAAAAAATAAGTGTTATTAATTTAGCATTGCGATTCAAAATAACACGAAACGGATTTGAAACCATTTTTCTTCTGTGTTGCTATTTAGTTAACAGTGATGAGTTTTAATTTCTATATGTGTAGAATTTCTAGTAATATTTTTACATTGGTGTTTTATATAAATTGTTCATTTTAAGATTTATTTGATATTTTCGAAAATTTTAAATATAGAAACAAATTGCATGTGTTGAGTATTTAATTTAATTTTTAAACAGTCGACGTAGTTACTGATTTAGATTTAAAACTTAGATAATAAATTTTGTGCTTTTAGTATAGGATTTAGTTACAACATTTCTCTTATTTATAAATGAATTTTTAGTCTTGACCTTGAAAAGTTAGGCAACTCTTTATTTTCGCGAATCCATTAGTTATAGACGAATTTTTATTTTTGGAGAAAAAACATAAAACTTGTCTAAAAATTATCTCACTGTCGTCTAGACTTCTATATTTTCTCATAATTTGTTATATTACGTGAAAAAGAAATTTGTTTAGTTTTTGTGCGTTTCTCCAAAATCGTTTGTTTTGGAAAGAATTAAAGCAACAGGGAAATATAGATTTTTTTAAATTGAGGTTTTGTCATTCTTTGAAAGTCAAAAAAAAAATTTTTGTAAATAATTTAGCAAGCTATATTCCGGACTTTTGCAAAGTATTTTCAGCACGAAATCAAATAAACAGAATTTTTTTAATGCTAAATTTATTTGTTCAAATTATTTTTTATAGAATATTTTATGCGAGTTTTGGTTTGATATCTATCTTTGAGTATGATATCTACCTTTGATACTATATCTTTGAGTCATATAGTTTCTATCCCATAGGGGTGGCATTTTTATTTTTATGCATAAAAATCCATAAAATATAAAAAATTAGAAATAAATAGAAAAATATATCTTGTTGTTCCCTAAACTTTCCTATTTAATGTGTTATGAAAATCAAGACAAAACAAGTTCTTTGTATTTTTCGTGAAACAAAATAATTTTTGAAAACCAAAATTCTGAAAACCAAATTTCAGCTAGCCAGGTCTATAATAGTTGTTTCACGATAGTAAGAACATTATTCATGAAAATTTTAAGTTTACTCAAACTTTGTTTGTAAATCAATAAAACTGCCTAACAGTTCTTTATCAATTTTTTTAATTTCTAAATATACAGAGATATTATAACAATCAATTTTTTTACAAAGAAAGTTAATTTACATTTTAATAATATCACATACTAAAATAGAATAGTTTTGTTTGAAAACATGCTTTCCTCTAAACCTATTATAACGACTTAATTTATAACCAAACATAACAATCATGACAGAAACATATTTTTATAAATATCCAGTCTGAAACAATCTGTCTTGTTAGATTATATAATATACTTTTATTTTTTGTTTTCTTTTAATTCAACATTCTTTTGACACCCAAAAAATTGCCAAGAATAATTTTAATTTAAAAAAATTTAATTCGAAAATTAGTAGAATTACATTTAAAATTTGTACTTATTAGTAGAAATTAGTAGAAGATTCTCCTAGAATTAGTAGCAAATTAGTGATTCAGATTTAAAGATTCTCTCTTAAATTGAATCAGTCAAATTTCACAGATTCATCAACCAGAAGTGTGCCATTAATTTTAATCAGTGAAATCCCACTGATTCTTAGTGAAAATTTCACTGTTTCTCAGTGGAATTTTACTTATTTTTCAGTGAAAAATCATTGATTTCCAGTTACCGACATCTCACTGGTAATCAGTGAAACTACACTGATTCAATTTAAGAGAAACTAATTTACAGTTAAATCTGAATTATTAATTCAAGTAGTTAAATTCTACTGGAAATCAGTGAAAATCTACTAAAAATCTGTAAAAATTTACTGATGACCAGTGAAATTCTACTTAAAAATTAGTAACAAAAAATTTACAGAATTTCAGTGGAATTTCATGGATTTCCAGTAGAATTTGACTAAATTGAAATCAATAGAAATCTACTAATTTATAGCGAAATCTGAGATACTAATTCAAATAGTTAAATTCGCCTGAAAATTAGTAAAACTCTACAGGATAATCAATGAAATTCTACTGGAAATTAGTAAAAAATTTACAGATATTGAGCAGAATTCTACTAATTGTCAGTAGAATTTAACTAATTGAATTAGTAACTCAGTTTTAGCTATAAAATAGAAGATTTCTACTGATCCAAATTTAGAGAGTAGAGAATAGAAAAATATTTGTTTGCCTTTATTGGATATTTTGCTAACAACCAAGTCAGCGATTTTGTACAGAATCTAATAAAAGGTACAAACTAGTTTAATAAAAGGTACAAATGTTTTCTGCCTCTTATAAAATTGTAATTTGACTTATTAGATCCCTTATTCTTTGGAATGCGACACTTAAATTCGTGTGAATCCTTACTCTGGCATGATTGATAGGTAGCTCATATGATGATAAGTGAATTAACGGGGAAAAACTGAGAGGCCCATCTTCTGCCCGTAATTTGATGACCCCTTTCATTGATGATGTGTGGGGGGTTTATAAGGGAAGAAGGGGGACTTTGAAAACGTAGAGAGGACTGGAGAACAAGCGTGAGATTAAAGTGAGGGAGGATTTGTCAGGGAAGTGGGGAGGAGCCATCGCGCAACTGAGTATATATGCTGAAAATCACCAAGCAACTCGTTACAGTTCCAGAAGACACAAAACGCAAAGGATCTAGATCAAGGAATCATTAAGGGTGCAATTTAAGTGAAACCATCATTAAACAATAATAGTGACTCGAGAGTGCAATTTTGTTATTGAAAAACATTTTTTCAAAGTGCTCGTATTTTTTTTCTTGTGCAAAGATGAAGAACCAATCTTTGGCAACAGTGACTGCAGGTCTCTTGATTCTTCTTCTTGTCCTGGTACCGGAAACTGCACACGCTAGGCCATCCGGTATCATTAGGTACAATTTTTTGCACATTATTTGCAGTCTATTTCCTTTGATAATTTTTTTGATATTTTTTTACATACATTTTTTGTGTGTTTTTTTATTTTGCATTATTTTCTCATTTTTTCTTTTTTTGTTAATATTTGAAAGTATTTAAATATTTTTTGCTTTTTCATGGAAAGCGATGTAAATGTGAAACACTCAGAAAAAATTTCTTTTGATTTAAAGAAATAACTATTTTTGACTTGTATCTTTTATTGAAATTTCATTTTTCTTTTGATTTAAAAATATTTTTTTATTCAAGGAAATGTTCTTTGTTCCAAACAAATGTACTTTGTTCCAAACAAATGTTTTTTGTTTCAAACAAATTTTTTATTTTAATTCAAAAAGGTATTTTTTGCTCCTATGTTAATACAAAAATTCCCTTGATTTACTGTAGAAATTTCTTTAAATAAAATAAAATTTATTTGGATTATTTTGAATCAAAGAAACGTTCTGCGATTTAAAAAAATTGATCTTGAATCAACCCAGAAAAGTCGAAGAATATTATTTCTTTAAATTAAAAAAAAAAAAATTCTGGGTAAGATTTTCGGATTTCTTAAATTACTCTGAATTGACTCAATTTCGTCTAAAAAGCATAAATTCGAATTTGTGTGTGTGTGTGTGTGTGTCACGCTTCTTTGACACCAGAATATCTATGCATCGACCGATTTTAATAAAATTTGGTGGATTAATGATATTCTTTAATATCAAAATTTGTAGTTGGTAGAGATTTTTTGAAATACTCATTCAAATTTTTTGAGACCATTTTTTCTTCAGAAAATACTTTTTTTTACAAGATTGTTTTCGTAATGCAACTTGCATTTTATTAATTTTGATAAATAACAGAAGTGCATAAAGTATAGATAGTTTTTAAAGATTTTTATTCTCTAAAAAGTTTTTTGCTTGTTTTTTTGTATTTTATGAAAATATGATTTTTATTGTTAGTAAAATCGCAAATATTTTAAACAAATTTTGCTTTAAGCAAAGAAAGTTCAGTGCTAAGAACTGTTTTTTTGTACTAATAGTAAAGTCTTCAGTAATTTTCTAAATATGAAATTCATGAGAAGTATTAGAAATAGTTTGTCGCAATTAAATTTTAGAAAAACGAATACTAATGTCTATATTTTATGCAACTTTATCTTTCTTCCAAGAAACAAAAATGATGTTCACATTTATGCATTTTGCCTTTAAATCTGAACCACGCTTTCGAAGATAAGAATCACTTCTCCAAAGTTTTGACTTTTCTGTGTTAATTTTGTAATAATTAATTTGAAAACAATTATAATTACAATAAAAATAATAGTAATAATGTTAGTATAATAATGTAGTATTGTTATGATTATAATAATAATGTACAATGTAATACTAAATATTATATAATATAATATACTATAAATAAAATATATATACTATAAATATAATATATTATATTACTAAGTATAATATAATACAAAATATAATACCAATAATAATAAAACATTTAATAATTTATCAGTAGTACAACTGTAGTTCATCTTTGAGCAAGAACGACTTGAATTACTTTTTAATTTCATACATTATGATATTCTCATGATTAATAAGATAATTATGACACTCTTGGTGATAAATTATCACTCGTTCCCAACCTCGGTCAAGAATAAATTACAAATTCTTATGACACTGCTATTTAGATTGTTTAAATAATTTTATGAACTGTAATACATATATTTAAAATGATATTATGTAAGTATAACGAAAAATTGAAATGTAATTTTCAATAAGGGTAATTAAAAATGAAATTAAATGTATCAAATAATCCCGAGAATATTGGATAATATAATCTTTTATTATAATCAAATATTCTTAAATACGGTGTTAGAGTACTCTATGCTACAAAATTTATTTATTTAACACACGGAGAGACTTTAATTATTAAAAAGTCCAAAACTTTTATTAACTGAGGATATAATAGAAAAACCTGATTTTTTGGTCGTGAAAAGAACAAAAATTACAATAATTGAGGGGGCACATGCAATAACTCGTTAAGCGCGCGAACTTTTTGTTTTCTACTTACAGTGCGGGTCAGACGAAGCACGTAAACTAATGCATTGT
>WNHD01001367.1:13706-33696 GCA_011057455.1 Ganaspis sp. Gsp50
AAAAAACCAGATTTTTCTGTTATATCCTCAGTTAAAAAAAACTTTTGGACTTTTTGCACAAAAATTAGAAATATTTAATACCAAAAGTTTCTCCGTGCAAAAGTTGAAATATTCTCTGAATCTTGTTTAATTTTATTTATTGACAATTTACAGAAAAGTTTATAAACTTATCCTTGAATAATATGTAATATAATAAAATATAATTCTAAGCATAATAACTAGAAGGAAAGTTCTTTGATCGCTTATTTTTTTAAAAAAACGTTTAATGTTTGTTTTATCACCCCAAATGTTATTTACAATTAATGCCAAATACACTGTAAAAACAAGTGTCTCTATTTAAGATGTTTTGTCCTCACTTTTGAAACGTTTAATGTCAAAAAACATGTCAAACGTTTCAAAAGTGAGGACAAAATATCACAGAAAAAAATAAGTGTAGTTTTAACCCTAATATCCGTGTCAAAATAAGCTGCATCAATTTGTATCTTTATGGTGTTGTTTTAACCCAATAAAGGTTAAAACTACTCGATTTTCTGCATAGTTTTAACAGCGATTTTCGGGTTCTAATAATCAACTTCTGGTTCATTTGTTCACTTTATATTGATTTTCAGTTCATTCGAACACTTATTTTTTTCTGTGATCTTAAATTGAAACACTTGTTTTTACAGTGTAGTTAGTGTATACATAATAAATTATATATACGTGTATAATTATTAATTCGATAATTCATAAACTATCTCTTGTACTTTTTTTCTTCTATAAAAATTTCTTTTTCGTTTAAAAACAATACTTTGATAAACTATCACTTGTTCCCAACCTCGGTTAACAATGGATTGTAAGAATTTTTTGTGTTCAGATTAAGATAATGCTGATGAGCTTCGTTTTACGAAACAATTTATCATGTTTAATTATAAATATAAAGAATATTTATTTTTAATTTCTATACAATTTCATTTCTTGTAATTTTAACATAATAATAATTATTATTATTGTTGTTGTTATTATTGTATTATTATTACTATTTTTATATTATCACTACTACTATTATTTTATTATTCTCATAACAATTTAATTTGTACCCACCCGTTTCAAACCCTTCCCTATCTGTTTATTTAATTTTTTCTTTTACATATTTTTGATATTCAAATATTTTTATTTCCTGTGATTAATTTTGTATATGGAGGAAATTCAATATTAGTACTTGTAAACGAGTACATTTTGTACAAAATAAGACTCATACTTTGAACTCTAACCCCTTTCAAATTGAAGTATCTCGTACCCATACCTATATGTATAGTGAAATGAAACAGCTTCAAGTAACTCGATCGAAATTTTCTTACGGCTCGAAGAAATTTATTTTGCAAATAAATGCTGTTTTCTCCTACTTCTATTCTAGTGATACTTTTTATAAAAGCTTCTTCACAACCCTTTCGACCCCAATGTAACATGAGAGTGTTTATTTTTTATTTTACTAACTCTTTATATCCGGAATTTTGTTTTTTCCCTATTCCTCAATATATTTTTATTTTCTCAACATCAAAGTGTTCGATTCTCTTTTTTAATATATTTTATTATATATTTTTCAAATTGTTTTCTGTTATCAACTACAAGTAAGTTTAATTAACAACAAAATTATCTTTAGGTTCATTCGTGACATTTTTTGATTTTTTTAAACATTTTGTTTTTTTTCTTTTGTTGGTTTTGTCTCTTTTTTTCTTCATTTAGAGAGATTAAATTCGTGTAACCTTTTTCAGATTACTTTAATTTCCATAAAAGAAGAATTATAATAGCAGAAAACCCATGACGTCAGTGAGAATAGTATGAAGACTGACGTTAGAATTTTTTGTATCGATTTTTGAAAATCGGCAAACATGTTATGATAAAATGATAATTAACGCGTGGCAGATGGTTTCTATTTGATAAGAGGGTCACAATTGGATTGAAGTGTGAGATAAAAATATCGATATATTTTTATAAAATCCCTATTTCGCGTCTTCATTGTACTTTTCAAGAGAAAAATCTTATCGTGCGAAATTATCTAGAACAAAACAAACTTGATAGGTAAAGGAGATTGTGTCGATTGTTTCGTGTTATATTATGCTAATTTTATCGAGAAGAGCTTGGATAAGAATAAAATAATTTTTTCATCTCATCCTCAGCCCTTTATCTTAATGCCTTCAATACTTTTCTTATCTTCTTTTAAAAAAAGTTTGAACACTCTTATAAAGTTTTTCATATTTTTCAGAGGGGTTTTTTTTTAAACTATTTTCAATTTGAGTATCCATGCACAATGTTTCTAACTGCATTTTGTTGTAAGTTTAATTGCGTGAATATCTTTTTGAGTAGGTTTTGGTTTTGAGTATACTTTTGATTATAAATAGCATTTGGTTTCAAATATATTTGTTGGTCTTTTAATTGAGTATCCATTGGTTTTAAATACCTTTTGGTTATAAATACTTTTTTGTTTTAAGTACCTCTTGATTTTAAACACCTTTTGGTTATAAATATCCTTTTGGTTATAAATACTTTTTTGTTTTAAGTACCTCTTGATTTTAAATACCTTTTGGGTTTAAATATCTTTTTGTTTCGAATACCTTTTGATGTCAAATATAACTTTTGCTTGAAATACCCGGGTTTTAATACACGACAATAATTTTTGTTTCAAATATCTGTCTTTAATTACCTTGGGTTCTGAACGCATGCTTTTTCCAAATAACCCATTTTATGAATATCCTTTGTTTTAAAAGCTTTTTTAAAAAATGGAACACCATTTTAATCTACGCACTTAATTACGTATTTATATAATGTACGTTCTGTTTCAAATCCATTTTCAGTGTTTCACGAATTTTAAACAACTCAGGCGGAAAACTAGCGCATAATCCACTGTTCAGTATATAAGCTTCACACTTATTATTTTGCATACGTTTTTTCTATAGAAGTTAATTGAATACTGGATTATAAACGCGTATAATGCACTGCGAAAATTCGACTGTAAACTAAATTATTTAAACGTTAAACGACTTGCGGGATTGTTTAACACAAATTTTGATCTCTTGCTTCCATTAGAAAGTAAAAGTTTTTAAAAATTTATGATCTGAGATGAAAAGTAGTGAGATTATCGTATGGTAATGTCCACTAGGATTTCCCAAGTGTATGTCTGTTTATTGTATCTCATATACGCGAAGTAGCAAAGTTGCTCCTTTTGCATACAATTCGTAAAGATGGTTTTGCATAATTCCTTGTCTCAAAGCACCTAAGCAGCTGTACTTGATAGCCATTCAAAAACATCATCTGTTCGATTTCCCGCTGATTGTTCAGTTAGAATTTAATTTCATTTATAGCCACTTCAGTTCTAGTTATTGGGGTCAATTTTGTAACTTATTTACACCAAATGTGTAAATGTGTTAATTTATACTTCTACCTTTCTCAGCTAATATTATTTTGACAGTTCTGAATTATATTTGTTATTATGAATTTAAATTCCATACACTCTAGATCTGAATTAGTAAAAAAGGCATTACTTACTGAAATTGATAAAAGAGTTACTAAAAACGAGTAGAATTTCTATTTGTTTTTTCTTTATTTTTTTACTATTTTATTTGTAAATACAATACATGTTCAGAGAAATGATATATTTACTACTAACTTTATTTATTTGGTTCAAATAAATTTTATTAGGTTTAAATACAAATTTTATTAGGTTTAAATAAAAATTTTATTTACGCCAAATAAATTATTTATTTGAACCAAATAAATAAGTTAGTAGGTTCTGAGACAAATATATCGTCATTTGATTCAAATAAATTACAATTTAATTCAAATTAACCCCAAAAGATTTTTCAACTCGGGTGATTACTTTAAATTTTACACAAGAAATGCATTATGCATTTGTGCGTATTTCATTGAATTTTATTTAATTTGTGTACTTACTTAAGTAATTAATTTTTAACAATTGTTAATTTCATTGAAGTTCATGATTTTCAATATTTTAATAACTAATTAAGATTGCAATATGTGTTGTAATGAAAGAGTGTACGGGAACTGATTTAAGTGATTAAATTTGATGTAGTGACTGATTTGAACCGATTGTAGAGTGTATGACGAAATAATGAATCGTCTTGAGATAGGGAATGCAACAAAAAAAGTGCATCGTGAGTTCCATGACACGTAAGTAATTTTTGCAGTCGAGACGTTGATTCAGTGACGCAAAATGATAGCAGTTTTGCAGCGAATGATGCAACAAGTGTGTGAATTTAAGTCTCTGAATAGAAATTAAAACCGAAATAAGACACTCTCTATATATATAATTCTAAATGTTAATATTTACTGTAATTTAAGAAAGTCAAACAATTTTGCAGAACAGTTAAAAAATGATTTTTTTCTTTCATTGTTGCAGTCGAACGAAAAGAGTTTCTGATCAAAGACTAGCAGAACTTGAAACACTTATTGCTTTGGCAAAATTAAAGGGGAAACTGGTCACAGTTCCTATAGGATTTGGGCGCGTTGATCCTGCAAAAATGTAAGTTTCATTCAATTCTAAACTTCCAGGTTTATTTGATATATAAACTTTATGTTTTTTTTTTAATTTAAATTTCTTCACGTGTTGAATTTGAATTCAAGCGCTCGCAAAATTTAAGTTTTTTTGGTTTAGAAATTTAACTCTTTTTGGTTTAGAAATTTAAGTCTTTTTCATTATAGGGATTTAAGTGTTTTCGTTTTAAGAATTTAAGTGTTTTCGTTTTAAAAATTTAAGTTTTTCCGTTTTAGAAATATTAAGACTTTTTTTAGAAATGCAAGTTTTTTAAATATGAATTGTTGAATGTTATGATCATTTTGGATTCATTTGTATTTAATAAATTTTGTTTTTAATTAATAAGGCAAGAATTTTGGACACTAGATAAGTGATACTTTTTATATACATAGAATAATAACTTATTACATACCTACTTTCAATAAAACGCAATATTATGCTTTTATAATATTTTTATAGTTTACACTCAGATAAATTGTTGATTTAAATTAAATATAATTTATTTGAATCAAATAACGATACATTTTGTCTTTTGTTTGTCGTTTGTTTGAATTGAACATAAATTTAGTTGAATCAAATAAAAATTAGTTACATTAAAAAAATATTTCTTTGACAATCAAATTTTTATTTGAATTTTCAATAGAATATTTGTTTGATTTAAACAAACATTTTTCTCTATTAGTATTACCTATTTATATTTTTTAGATATCGATGAAAAGATCATCTTTAGGCTAAAAGATATTAAACAGTACGGGCATTTAAAAAATAATGAAAAGTCAAGTAAATCCTCTTCTTTTTTTCTTTTTTAATAAAAAATGCAAGTTGAGGATATTAATTGGAAACTCTTGTTAATTTAGTTTGTACGAGATATGTTTGATACCGAAGAAGAACAAAAAAAAGTTGAGCTAAACTTGAAAGCTTTTGTGCACTGATAAAAGGTTGTCGGAAGTGTTCAATTAATATTTCATAAAAATAAAAATGATCGGATCAGGATGGGGCAGAGAAGTTTTCAAATATGCATAGTCTCATATCCGAGCACGTGATGTTTCGTTAAAAAGTTTATTTATCTCTGCAGCTTCCGAGATTTCTTTATACGTCCTTTTTTCGGGCAACGAGTTGTGTATTGGAATTTTTTTGAGTGTGGGTGTAAGACGTGGTGAGAAAAGTTTAGTCAATAGACTCAGTCGATTGGAATGAAAATCGTAGGGCGATTTTAGAGAGTTCGATTCAGAAATTACTCAATGATTCACTTGCGAACAATTTAGACATCTGTCCAACGCTAAGATCACATTTTTTCACATAAAGACAACCCGTGTCTAATTTTTCGCTGAAATTTCTATTAATTCAGTTTAATACTTTTGTGAGGCAAATATAATAAAAATTAGAATGAAGACAAGAAAAGTGTTATGTGCGCAAAATTTGCATGATTTTAAAATGAAAAAATATTTATTTGATTCTGATAATTTGCGAAATTAATGTTCAAACGTGAAATTGTCAACTTTATTGAATTTATTATGTGGGAGGGAGTTAATTTTGAAATTACTAATTTGTTGATTAATGTAATGAATCGTTTAAATTAATTAATTCATTTACAAGCATTTAATTGACTTTCAATTAATTATTTTCTTTTTTGCTACTTTTGCTACTTTTGCTTGCTATTTTTTTGCTACTTTTTTCGTTACTTTTTTTAGTTAGCATTCTTTTCATTAACTTTAAACATTATTTTCGGGTTTTTCAATTTTTCTTCTTGAATTTACAATTTCAATCTATGTGACAAAAGCTAATATATAAATATTTCAACCTTCTGTGCTTTGAGCCATGTAAACAAAATTCCAATTCTGATTCGAATCTTTGACTAACCGATTTAAATAAATATATGTGCAAAACTTGTGTGCAAAACGTAAATGTTTTATTTTTTTTAAAAAAGGCAATTTATATCGATAAATGACGGAAAATTTAATGCAGCAATAAATTGATGATCATTTCGCTTTGAAAATGCAAAATCGAGGATGGGTTTTAATTTCGTTTTGCAAGGATTCAAAAATAATAAATGATTACAATCATAATCCTGTATCGTGATTATAAATTAGCTCAAGCGTCGAACAATTAAATTCAACTTTTGTCGAATCTCCTGGTCAATTAAATGATTTAATTGTAATACAGCGAATCGTATACATTACCATAATTGATAAATAAAACTTATAATAAAAATAATAATAAAAATAAAAACAATAAAAATAATAATAATAATAGTAATAATAATAATAGTAATAATAATAGTAATAATAGTAATAATAATAATATCAATAATAAAAAATAAAAATGATAATAAGACAACAAGGAATCAATTTAATAGATAAGCTTTTGTTGAAAAAAATGCGGATAAACGAAAAAGTGATTAAATTTAAACTTTCACCTTTTTTCATGCAAAATAGAGAATTTTCTTCCGCCAACTTTTTCTTATCCCTTGAATATGAATTATTCGAGCCATTTATAACAATCTCAAAGTTCAACAATTGAAGGAAAATATTAGCATAAAACTTTGAGATATTAAAATTAAAAATAAATCTGCATGAGAATTTTGAGTTTTCTCTTTCTAAATTTATACTATCGATCGTTATTTTATTTTATCGTTTTTTAAAGCAATTTTTAATTAAATTTTTCATTGAAAATTATTATGGACTAAATTAATTTCTGTAATTTTAATTTCCGCGTTGTACGGAAGTCTACTTTCACTTTTCCGATCTCTTGTTATCCCTCTTTATCGGTTAAAGTGTTTGACCTACAGAGCTGAAATTTGGTAGTATGGCGAATGTGATTTTTATATTTTTTTATTAAGGGACTGTCCATAAACTACGTCACGCTATTTATTTATTAGATTAAAAATTTATTGAAAATATTTACAGAATTTAATAATGACAAAAACATCATTTTCAATAGTTGCACAAATTTTTAAGTAACAAGGAACATATTTTTCAAATATAACAGAAAGTTTAGAATGAAATCTATTTTTTAATAATGTTTGATTAATTAATGGAAATTAATCCAAATTGCGTTGTAATTAATATTAATAATGATTAACAATTAATATTTTTGATCAATAAAATAACGTATTTTAAAAGCGATCTGATTGTTTTCACATGTTAGAAAGCATTTGTATGAAAATTGGGAAAGTTTAGTCTTCTCTCGGTGGAGTAGGAAACCTTCTAAGAAAAAAAGTTAGTAAAATTGCAGACAATTGAAGTGCATTTGTCAAGGAGAAATAACAGGAGTAATGCAACGGAAAGCAGCAATAGAGTCCCTAACCAGTTTAGCAGTCCTCGAGAATATATTTCGAATAAATTTCTATTCTATTGAGTGTCACGTTACTGCACCGGAAATTTGTTTACGATACTTGTAGAGATGCGCAATGCACTCGGGGAATTCCTTACTTTTGCACTAAAGGAGTAATGAAGCGTATATATGTACACTGCAAAAAATATAGTTTTCTTGATTATTCCATCTCTCGAACAATTTCATCTCAATAAACTCACAACAGATCCATTTAACTTAATTCTTCTGATTCTTTCCTCGAAACATTATTTCAATCTTTTTTATATTGATAATGCTTTTCTAAACATCAAAATTGCCAGTATTATTATTATTGCTCGCAAAAAATATTAGAGAGCGAAATATTTTACTACAAAAGCTGTAAATTTCAATGAAAAAATAAAAATATTATAGAACGAAAAAATAAATAATAACATTGAAAAAACAAGTTTTCGATTTAAGACTACTAACAAGATTTTTATCAAGATTGTCATTTAAATAGCATTTTAAGCTTTTTAGAACTTTCGCCAGGAAAGTAAAATTTTTAGAAAATTAAAAAACTCATTCTGAAAAGTGTGTAACAATCTTGTGTAAAATACGTAGAAAACTTTAGATGAACTTTGACTTTCTTACGCCTACACAGAAAATGAAATTTCGATTCTAAAACAGAAAATTGATGTGAGTGAAACTTTTTAAGCATCAAAATGTAAATTTTAATTCAATTCAGTGTGTAAATTTTTGAATTTGAGCTACTAATTTCTGACTGTTTTTTACTTTCTTTAATTTGTCACCAACAAAAAAAATTAATCTTTTTCGGTTGAAATTGAAATTAAAATTGAAATTTCAGTTTCGAATTTGAAAAATAAAGAATTTGATAAGCGGGGAAGAATAGTGGATAAATAATGAAAGAATGGGGAGAAAAATAGTTCGTATTTTCGATAGGGTTTTGATTTTTAATTAAATTAATTGGTAAAAGTTTCCGAGGCGATTATTCAAGTTTGAGGAAAAACAGGGAAGTTGCGAGTGATTGATTTAAAGTTTGATAAATGGTTATCTTGAAGATTTAAGAATGGCATTTCCTTCGAAGAGATTTATGCGAAACTGACCTTACATCATACAAGGCAAACAAAATGCGGTCACGACTAGTCGATCAATGGGATGATTCAGAGTTGCTTAAAATTCACCAGCTTTTTCTGATTGACTAATTAAATTTCTCTGCTGGATTTACTCGTTTCATTGAATATCTTATACGTGACCATCTTATTCTCTTATCGCTTCCGCATACCTCCATTCATCAAGGGAAGTGACCCCACTATTTCATAAATTATCAATAATTTCAAATAATCCAATCTAATTGATTACTAATTGTTAGAATCAACTTTTCAACAGTCCAATTCAAGTGGATATATTTTTATTAGCTTCGAATCGAGAATTTTGTGTTTAGTGAACCATTGTCATTTGTTTTGTTTTTGTATTGTTATTTGTATTGTTATTTACATTATTTTTGTATTATTTTTGTATTCTTTTTGTATTCTTTTTGTATTCTTTTTGTATTGTTTTTTGTTATATGATAATTTTAATCTACTCTTCATCAATAATTTTTGTTCTTTTATATTTATGCTATTCATTAAAAACTGATCAATATTCACAATTCATTAATTAATAATTCATTAGTTCGTAATTCATTATTTTATTAATTTATAATTATTTATTTATTGTTTATTAAAAAAGTGCAATTGATTGGTTTAATTACTTATAGAGAAATCAATAAATTTAATTTCTTTACTTACAAAAATTCTATTTTATTTAATTGAAAGTTGCTTCAGGTAACAATTGTATTGAATTCAATGAGAAATTTAATTTGACAATAGAAATTAACATATAAATTAGTCTTTCATAATGAATTGTAATTTCATTTATTTTCAACTGATTTTATTAATTCTCGAATAAGTTCTGAAAATTAATTATATGTTTTCTAAATTTATTTATTTCGTTTGTATTATTCATTTTGTTTATTATTATTTTTTTAATTATACTTTTTATTTTACTGTTTATTTTACTTTTTATATTATACTTTTTATTATACATTTTATTGTACTTATTTTACTTTTTATATTATGCATTTTATTGTACCTATTGTACTTTTTTATTGTACTTTTTCTTTTTTTGCAGAAAAACATTTTGTGCTTTTTTTTATTTGATGCAAATGCAATTTTTTTATTCACGAAATATTTATTTTATACAAAATTATTTATCAACTTACTGTCTTCGTAAAAATTGATTAGATTCGAGAAACATTGACAGAATTGACTTGTCGTGAAACTTGTATAACTTTTGCGAAACTTAGACTGACTTTAAATGGATTTACAGAACATCGAAGAATTTTCTAGTCTCACTTCGTCACGTGCTATTTATCCCTAGAAGAAATACATAATCTATTAATCTCAAAATAAAGGTATAAATAAATATCGTGACTTCAAAATTAGAGAGGATTCTTAAAATATTGTCTTGATATTTTATCTAGTGTCCAACTTTAAGCCTTGCCTTTTTATACGAAAATTTATAAATAAATTTAATCACTTTCAAGAATAGATTGATCTTTGCCTTCACGTGGGCGAAACATTTTCTTATTATCAATGCAATTTATTTACAAATTATTTTTAAAATGTTTTAATTATTTATTGTTATTTATTTTTTATTCTCAAGTGTTGTACTATTTTTAGATTTTTTGATTTTCAGAGGTCGCAAACGAAGATCAAATACCACTGGAAATGATCTTCAGAGACTTCAGCGGTTCTTGAAAACTATTTCGGATGCTGAATTAATTGAAGAAGACAGCAGAGACGTTTTCCCCGCTGCTTGGGTGAGTTTCCAACATTTTTTTAGCCATCCAAAAAAGGCAAAAAAATTTAATCTGTAACTTTATGCACAAGGAAAGTGAAACGTCGTTTTGCAACTTTGATTGTTAATTATGATTTAGTTAATAATAATAACAATAATAACGATAATAATAGTAATAATGATGATACAATTTTATAATGTGTATCTTAGTTAAGATTTATTCAAAATGTATATGGTCTTTCGACCTTTTACATATCATCAATGTGTATTTATTTATTTCTTTATTTAAACAATGAACGGGCTTACAAAATTATAAAACAATAAATACGATTTGTTTTCATTTTAGCGATTTGAATTCATTTTAATAATAAACAATAATAATGAACTTGAAAATTCACAACTTATGTTGTTTTACGTTCAAGATTTAAAATTTGCATTCTAGTAGTCAATGACTCATGTCATTAATTAGTTTATCGTATTGAAAAAAAGAATAGTATTTTAATATTTATTATTCAGAAGAAGTGTTGATTTGATATAGTGTCACGTTTTCCTCGACGAATGCACTTGTACATGATTGCATCATTAATAATAAAAGCTGCAGAATACTAATTTGATTTTTGATTAAAAACGACGTTTCATTTGCGATAATGATTTTCAGAATTTTGTATTTTTTTGTCTTAGTCAGAATTTTTTATCATGCAATTTACAGCTTTCGAAAATTAAGACAATATTTAAAAACAGAAATTGATGATTTTTAAATTATGCTTTTTTCATTTATTTTTTTCTAACAAAAATTGTAATGGAAAAAAAAATTTATAGCTTGATTTTCTTATTTAGTTTTCTTTGGTTTTTTTCTTCTATTTCATGCCTTTTTTTTGTTTTGTTTGATTTTGGATTTTTTACATTTTTGTTTGTTTTTGTAATTAGAATAATAATTTATAGTAATAGAATAGTAATTCATATTAATAATTTATTATGCTTTTTTTCAGTTTCAGAGAGACGTGGATAATCAGCTAGGCGATGAAACGGATGACCCTCCTCTCTTTTAATTAAAAATAAAAGAGATAGACAAAAAAACCTTTCAAAAAAAGACAAATGGTTTTTAAAAAATTGTGAGGTTCTCAATTCTCACCGCCTGAACAGTATTAGCGGATTGTCTGCCGTCCGAACTTGAACTCTACACTGAAGTTAATTTGCAGTTATTAGCATGGGAGTGAATAATTAATTAATCTTTAATCGACTCTTGCAATCTGGACGGAAATTAAACAAGAAATGATTCAGTTTTCGATTATAAAATTGTTAAATACTATTGAAACAATTTTATTTTTGTATATGTAAAGGAAAGTTATCAATTTTGTTTTTATTTATTAAAATAAATTTATTCTTTTCAATAAATTTATTTATTTCATTCAGTTTCATAATTTATTTATTTCGATAATATTTCATGTATTTTAATTAATTTTATTTATTTCAATCAATTTCATTTATTTCAATCAATTTCATTTGTTTCAATCAATGTATTTATTTCATTAACTTTATTCATGTCAATAACTTTATTAACAACTTTATTTATTCAAAAAAAAAAAAAATAAAATTGATAGTTTTCCTTGATAAATTGAAATAAATTATTTTTTTTAAAAAAGAAGAAAGAGAAAAGTATTTTCAAGAATACTAATGAGAAGAATTTTCTTGACATCAGAATGTAGAAAACTGTAAAATATAATTGAATATTATTTATTCATTTAAATAATATTAATAATATTTGCTTATTTAGTCAGTATTTCCGGACAAAATGTAAACGCATTGCAATTTTAGTTGTAGTTATTTATATATTGTATTTATTGTACTAGTTTTGTAAGTAGATAATGCAAAATTAAATCTCAAAATGGATCTGCTTACAGATTAAGGAGATCCTTTTAAAGATTTTCCGCAAAGGAAAGTAATTTTTACAATTAAGTAGCATTTTCCAATTTTTCTTTTTAATTATGGTATTTTTTGATATCAGATAAATGAATTAGATCGACAAAAAACGTGATATTGGTGTGATGAAATCGTATTAGCGTAGCGTCTTTTATGTGATGCAATCGTTTTTATTATTTACAATAAATTACAGAAATTTGCAATAACGTACTTTGTCGATATTATGTAAAGAGAATAAAGTCTTACCAATGTTTCAATGTATGGTATGCGACGAAAGACTTGATGAATGAAAACTCATCGAGATCATAATTAATTGTATTAGCCAATTTTTTTAGTTAGAATTATTATTATTATTTATTAGCTCGAGAAAAGATATCATTGAATTAAGTATTAAATCTTTAAAAAAAAACAGTTAAAAATAAAGTAAAGCTCGTATTTTACTGGTAAATTTTTTATTAAAAAAAATTGCAAACTGTGTTAAAAAAACTTGATATTTTGATAATTAAATTATTTATTACTGTTATTTATTTCTATCAGTATTTATCTGTATTTTTTCAATTCGGTGATTTCTTTTCTCTTAATATTTTAGTTAGTATCAATTTTTAAATTTAATTTTTTACAATTATGATTTATTGTAGAAAATTTTTACATTGATTAACAACTAATTTAGTTCATTATTGAATTATTTAATGATTAATAATTAAATTGTTTAATGATGAATAATTAAATTGTTTAATGATTAAAAATTAAATTATTAAATTTGTGAATTAATTTAATTCATTTCTGAATAAATTAGTTTCAATTTCTTTCAACTCTCTAGTTTTTTGGGAATTGAGTTTCATTTTCTTTAAAACAACAGTTTTTACAAATATTGAAAAATATTTGCTATTTAACTGCAAGTAAATAGACCGATAAGTATTGAATTATTATTGTTAAGAATAAAGACAGGCTTCCAAGTGCGATAATTTTTCATTATAATGACAAATTTTGTGTGAAAATGTCCATTTAACTGTTTAGCTAATTATTTATTTATTTATACATTAATTTATTGTCTTCATTTATCGTCTTCATGTATGTGAACGTATTTATTTTTCAAATGATCACGAATGTGTGTGCAAATTCGGATGCAATAAAAATAGAATCCTCTCTGAATTTATAACTGTAAGTTATTTATATACCCACCAATCCTATTATTTTTATTTATACTTTTGTCAGAAAATTTGGATTTTTCGTTTCGTGTCGCGTTTTTGGTCAAAACTGGAAATCATTTTAATTTTTGGCTCAATTAAAAATTGTACGATGTATTCAATCAGACTAAATGAAATTTATTGCAATTGAAACTATCATTTTTGTATACATTGGCATAAAAAAGGCAAGAACAAAAAGAATATTGACAAATTAAAAATTTGGTTATTCTTTATGATTAGTAGAATTAAGTGTAGATTTTACAAACAAAAATACGTTAATTTAACTATTGATTTCAAATTTAATTTAAAAAGTACAATTTCTACAATACAAATTCTACAATTTTTCAAAATGTTAAAAAAAGACGTTTGTCAACAAAGAAAAAGTTGGAATATTTTAAAAGTAAAAACTCATTTTTATTATCCAGTAAGAGTATAAAAATTGTTGAAGTACATTTGATGAATTTGATTAATTTAAAGCAACCAAGATCAGTTTACTGTTTCTAGGGAAAAGTATAAATATGATAAGAAACTGATTTGTGTCTAAGTGCTCAGATCATGATTATCACGTTTTCCAAAAATAGGGATTCTGCTCGAGTCTTCTTTGAAATCTTTCATACCAACTTTGTAGTGTTGAAAGTGGAACATAATTCTCGTTTGGATTGACAGTCATTTGACTCTGAGTTACTGAGAAACTAGAGACATAATTTACAAAGTTTGTGATGGTCTTTTGAGCAAATTCCAGAAAAGTGTTGGTCGTTTGAACTGTAAGTGCAGCCGCTTGTTGTTCAAGTGCTGCCAAAGGTTCCACGGAAATTCCCACTTGTGCGACGTGCGATATTTTTCCCAATCCAAAAATGCCCAAGTTCTGATTTTCAAACTCGTGATTTTTTTTCAAGTTAGAAATTTTGAAAATCGCTGAAGGCTTCGTATTTGAAATGTATCCTAAGAATTGCCAATTGGGAGGAGCGTTTGGATCCGGCCAACTGAAGTATACTGTAAAATAATTAATAATTAAATTTAAAATTATTATAATTATTTAAAAAATGGAAATATATTTATAAAGTGTAAATATGTTTAGTGTAAACATGTTTATAAAGTTAATGAACAAAGGTTTTTTAAAATTTTCTAAAACAACAATTTTCTAAAAATTGCATGTTTAAACTTTTACAAAACTAGGGAAAATATTTTGTAATGTTTGCTAAAAGTTTTGGAAAATTTTGAAACAGACGTTTCTATTAATGTTTGTTTTTTTTAATAAAAATTAGTTTTATTTGTTTAGTTAAATTGGGTAGTTTTTGTTTATTTAAATTTATTTTTTGCGTCGGGTGTAGGAAAGCGACTTTTCTTGTATTGAAGAAAAATATATTAATTTCTAGTAAGTTTGAGAGGGTTAAAGAAAATGAAATTTAAAGTTTGATTTACCTGCTCCTCCCATTCCTTCTGGAAAGGGAATTGTTCCTACAAGGAATAAAACAATATGATTAATATCGTCAGCATCTTGGACCGTGAAGAGAATCTGTGTCTCAGACAATTGTTGAAAATCGGTTTGCACCTAAAACAATTGTTACAATTTTAATATAAATTTTACATACACTTAATATAAGGAATATAAAAAAATTTCAAATTCTCGCGAAATTTTGACGCTCAACACTTTTATGAAAAGTGATTATTAATTTAAACTTTATTAAATTATTATATTATGTGAAATTATGATATATGAAATTATTACACTATGCGAAATTATTACAATTTATTAAACTTAATTAAGGTTTTTTTTCAAATGTAAACAAAAACCTTTTTTAACGTTCCTCAAATATACTCAACAGTAAGAAATATTTATATTTTTAAATTAGCTAGAAATTCACAAATCATTTAGGTTGATATCTAGAAAATTATTTTTTTTACTTACCGTACGACCAGAAACAATTAAACCAAACATTTTTTAGTGAAAACTATCTAGTACATTCTCTTGAATCTTGTTTTCTTCTTGAAGTTTCTAGAAAGATCAATGCTTTATTTAATTACTGTACGTACTTATACGTATTGGAAAGTATTTTTTACTAACCTGTAAACTTTTTGATGTATCAATAAGAAAAAATGCTTTATTTTTATTCAATATTTATGAATCGTAAGTTTCAAAAGCAGCAAATCTGTTCTTCTTTTTATAGAAAAATAACGTACATTATTTTTTAATGCATTTCATAGGTTATGAAAATAAAGATTAATTCACTGGTTTGTCTCCTGCAAACTGCAGAGATGGGTAGTGTCGTTTGAAGATTTGACGTGAAATGCGCAAGTAGTGTTAAATACGTAAATGTTGTAATTTTATTCATGTGGGTCCACCTTAAGAAATGAAAAATTTATTTTAACGGATATTTCCGGTCTCAAAAAGTTGACTACATTGGATGCCCGCTTGCAATGCAGTGGAAGCGTGTATGCGCCTTTACGATTTTGGGAATACCCGAATTTTAAGCGCGAAATCTGAAATACTTATTATTACATTCTTATTTTTTTAATAAAACGTGTATAATTTACTTGAAATATTTTATTAATATTCAATATTTTAGAGTATTTGTAAAAATTAATTCTCTTTTAAATTAAATAGTCATTCAGAATATGTATGTATGTTAATTAACAATAATCTTGATTTTTTTTTAATTTAATAACTAAAAACAATTTGAACTCGTACATTTTTTTATATTTTTTAAAAAACATTGTACTTTTTGTAACAAATCTTCTTTAAAAATCAATGAGATTTTAAACAATTATATTCAAGATGAACTCGATTTACGTTAAAAAGTGGTATCTTTAAATTGGAAGATTAAAGATGATTATGTCATTAAACTATCATTTTGAATATCATGTCAATCATTTTAAACGATCATTATTATAAATTTTTCGAAAAACGTTGCAAAAGGTTGTATAGAATATTTGGATATAATATCTTAGTTTAAATTTTTGTGTAAAACAATAACAATCGAATCTATGAAAATTAAATAAAAAGAATTTAAGAAATTAAAAAGTTAAAGTTATGTTAAAATATTTATAAGGCAAAAAATATAAGTTAGTATAAAAATTGCAATTATTATTAATAAATATCAATAAATTATAATTAGTCAATTATCAATAAATTATAATATATTATAATAAATTATAATAAATATTAATTAATAATTATTAAAAATAATTACTAATATTAATTATTATAAATAGCTAAAATAATAATGTTTGAAATACCAATAATTTCTAATTAAAATGCAAATAAGTGAAATGTTGACTAATGTTGAAAAAAAATTTAATTACAAACATTATTAATAATTAAATTAAAAAGTGTAGTTTAACTAAAATAATTAATAACAACTTTACTAAGTTATCACTTTACACTAATGAAGATCATAAGAAGTAAAATAGCAGTGGGATTATTTTCCTTGTAGTCGCTTTTAGTTTTATAAGTCGCTCAGTTTCTTTCTGCGTTCTGAGTAGATAACATCGTTTTTAATTTCAAAAAAAGATTTTTCTTTGACTCCTGAAAAGTCAATTAAAATCTCTAAAAAATTTATTTTGGCGCAGTGATAAAAAATAATTATAATGGACCCGAGTCTGTAAATTGTTAATAATGTTAAATCAGTTTACAAAAATAAAATAAACAATCATTTTTATGAATAGACATTCAATATGAAAAAATAATGTATAATATTAAATTAAATTATGTAATGTATGTTAATATAAATGTAATTATAAATAATTAAAAAGAAGATATCAATCTTCCTGATTCGTGAATTTATTGTAAATATTAGTGAATTATTATTAAATAGTAAACTATTTTATTTTATTTATTTTATAAAAGGTAATTTGAAATTAATTTTTTAATTCATCAACATGACAAGTATTCAAAATGAAGAAAAGGAAACGGTGGGCCTAAAAAGAGAATTAGGCCTATTTAGTGCAGTGAGTTTAATTGTTGCTGTAATGATAGGTGAGAATTTTTTAAAACATATTCATCAGCACGTAGAAACATAAAAGATAATTACAAAATTCCAATTTTTCGTAATATAGGTACATTTTTTAAATGTATCAAATCTATTTTATAAAAGCAAATCCAGATTCTAAATTAAAAATTTAAATATTTGAAATCCAAACTCTATTATTTTTGAAAATCAGATTCGGCTTTTTAAATTGAATTTCGACTTTTTAAATTGAATTTTTAAAAATATCTTAATTACCTTTTGTAGTAATAAATAAAACGCAATATTTTATAACTATTAATGAAGTAATGAGTATAACAATGATTAATATAAAAAATAGATAAGCAAATTGAAAAATTGAATTTCGACTTTTTAAATTGAATTTTTAAAAATATTTTAACTACCTTTTGTAGTATTAAATAAAACGCAATATTTTATAACTATTAATGAAGTAATGAGTATAACAATGATTAATGTAAAAAATAGATAAGCAAATTGAAAAATTATTAATTTATTAGGCGTATAAAGAAATAAGTGCCGCACATCTTATTCAGTTAAAATTAATCAATAAAGATTTCATTTTATACGGAGGGTTAAATAATGAAATAATTTAATTAATAGAGTAAGAGTCGTACAGAGATTGACGAAATATTTAATAAGATTAATTCTGTTATCTAATTCCCACGTTGATTAAATAGTTCTGACTACTGTTAACTAATAATGACACAAGATATATGATAAAACTTTTATTAAAAAAAAATGAAATTTTAATCGCCAATGAATAAAAATCTTTTATTAAAATTTTTTTTTTTAATTTTTTACTCATCAAATATTAATTGTTGATGAATGAAGCAGAAAAATTGTAGTTTCATTAATGATTTTTAAGCATACAGTTTACAAGGTCAAATAATATAGATTTGAAAAAATGTTCTGCTCTATATATTTTATTTTTGCTGCATTTTAAGATAATTATAAAATGTTATTTAAAGAAAAAAAAGAAACAAAAGAAACAAAGATCGTAGCTCAAGGCAATAGAAGCTTAAAATTAAAAAATAGGAGAAAAATATGAAATTTCACTATCTGTTAATGATCTGAAAATTAAATGTTTATTTTCGTGATTTTTTAAAAATAATTTAATTCCATTTTTGTACGACAATTTTGTTTTATTTTGTCTGTATTTGATTACTTTTATAATTTGTTCAAACAAACTCATTTAGCAAGTTTAAATACTTATCTATTCGGTAAACTAATATTTGAACAGAATAAAAACTGATGCAAATCATTTTAAGAATGATGAAAATTGGAAATTTGAGGAACTAGACTAAATCATAAAGAAATAATAAACTTATTTCATGTTCGTTAATCTGCATAAGTACTTGCATTTCTTTTCTATTTCGGCTAACATATTATAAAGATATTAGTTTCCTTTTTAGATATAAATTATATTTTGATGTATCATTAATCGTTATACAATTATTTGTAATTAAGGATTTTCAAATAAGAATTATAGTACCTGAAGCATATACTTTTGTCATTATTAATTTGATTTGTATTTCATTTCAAACGTATTTAAACTTTTATAATTCAAATGTTTAATATATTTATATTTATTTTATAACTTTTATGTTCATATTTTATTTTATATATCTATTTAATTATTTATTTAATTTTTATTTATATTTTATACTTTTATATATTCATAAAATATTATATTTATAAAATATTATATATTTATAAAATATTATATTTATTTTACTTATTATTATATTTAAATAAAACATAAAATAAATACAAATATTTATTAATTTATAAAGTTGAATGTATAAAATATTTATTATTATATTTACCCGATTTTAATACAGTTGGAGAGGAATTTTTTTACATGAACTTGCTGCAAAAATATATTTTATCAAAAACAGATGTTTATGTTTAAGTATTCTGAATGATAATGCTTTTTAGTCATTTATTCAAATTACTGACAAACATTGAATTGGACCTTATAAGAGAAAACACAAAAGACAAAAAATTAAAAAGGGTACAAAAATCGATCTTTTCAATTTTTTTTATAATTAATTTTTCATATTTTATTTTTTTATAACGTATGTTACTAAAAATTATTTTAAATTTTGTTATTATTATTATAAGTATTATCATTATTATCATTATTATTATCATTATTATCATTATTATTATTATTATTATTATTATTATTATTTTTTTTTTTTTTTTTTTTTTTTTTT
>WNHD01001368.1:0-38232 GCA_011057455.1 Ganaspis sp. Gsp50
GCTTCCTCAAAGGAAGCATTGTAGTCGTGAAGATTTTCGATTTTCCAAAAATGGTCTAAATCGACTTACTTTCATCTAAAAAGCTTAAATTCGAAGTTTTATTTCATTTATACTGACATTTAAAACAAATGTTATGCAACCTTTCCTAATGCTTGAATTTAAATTTTCACAAAATTGCACTTAGAGCTTTAGGAGAGATTTAGGAAAGGTTCAGTATGTGGGAATGGTTATAAAATGAATTCTAAGGATATTTAGTCCTCATAACTCATGATCGTGCAGTTGATCTAAGAATTTAGATTATATATATGTATAATAGTCCATATATAAAAAATAATAGTCCGTATATAAAGAATAATAGTCGACATATATAGTTCCGTGTTCCCTCTCTAATTAGATGTAAATTTTACCTCTCTTGGCCAGCTGTGTCCCAAAATTGCAGATGTACTCGATGTTTAATTCCATTTGCTGATTCATAAGTCTACAAATAAGAATTTGATAGATATATATTTATTTTACTTATTTAGAAAACTTTAAAACATAGTTTTAAGAATAAAAAAATAATTAAAAGCATTATTATAATATTTTATGAATTACCATTCGTTTTTCTCTGAAATCAATTCCTACAGTTGACACGAATCGTGAATGAAATACTCCATCTGTATATTGATAAAGAAAACTCGTTTTGCCAACTCCTGAGTCTCCAAGAGCGAGAAATTTTAACAAATAATCGTAATCCATTTTTTTAAACACAATTCCAACGAAATGAGCACAAATGATAAAAATACACATAACACGTACGTTGAGTTTGCGTTTACAACAATGTAATGAAAACACTAAAAACAAGCATAAAATGTGCATTAGCAAAATAAATTTGCATTTTATGATTAAGTTTTATTTAATGTTTTTAACAAAAATCCATCACTCGAAAAAAGTCATTAATCTTAATTATACGAAACATTTAAGTGTATTTATTCTTTTCCGCTCAACACCTGTTGCTTACGTTTACAGTTTAATTAACATATTCGAATTGAAAATCTTTTAATTAATGTGTAAATATTTGTGACTTTTTTAATACTCAATTCACGTAAATGGGGGATTTTAGTAATTCTAATTAATGTCGGTTTATTTAAATAATTCGCATGGAAGTAATTAATTAACAAATGGAATAAATATTTGCACAGTACAAACAATAAGTGTACACACGCGAACTGTTATCAAAAAGACAAATGATTGGTTGATTAAATATTCAACTAAAAATTAGCGCCAATATTTAAAAATGTCAGTGCTGCCAGCTACTTGATTTTTTCGTTACGTATGTTGGTAACGCTGGGAGCTGTCAGTTGTAACATTTTAAACAATTTTATCACAATTTTACTCATTTAATTCGAATTTTATTGTTTTTAACAACTAATTATAACAATTCTGATTATATATTGAATTAAAACTATCAGAATGGACGTCAATGTAAACGTAGAGTACTGGTAAATTGTGTTTCACTTAACATTTCGCAAGTTATTTGGGTTTCTCTGAACATAACCTAAAATTCATTTGTTTGATACTCAAAAATTAAATTTCTTTTTTTTTCAGTTTCGTGTGCGGATATGAAAAACAGTTTTTTGATATGGCTAATACTATTAAATCACTTGTGCCCGAGGCTGTTGTCACTAGCAAAGATGGCAAAGATGGTATAAATAATATTCAATTAAAATACTTAACTATATAGTTCTTTTCGTTTCTTTAATCGTGATTATTTAATTCTTAATTAAGACATTATTTATTTATTAATTAAGACATTATTTATTTATTAATTAAGACATTATTTAATTATTATTAAATACTAATTGAATCGACAAAATTAAAGTTCAATTTCCTTGTTTCAAAATTACATTCTACAAAGTATTTGAGTAGAACACGTCAATGTCCAAACTTGCTCAAATTTTCTAATTTTTTTTAGGTGCTTTTGAAGTGTCAATTAATGAAAAATTAGTTCATTCTAAACTTCAAACTTTGGCTTTTCCTGATCATGGTGATGTGAGTGAAATTGCGAGAGAAGTGAATGAGGGAAAACCTGTTAGAAAAGTGGAAAAACAGCAACCAATCGACTGTACAATACAGTGATAGACCTGACAATAATTTTCAATATATATAGTAAGAATATTTACTTTTTATTATGTATATATGTTTATAGGAAAATAATATTGTTATTCTATTTCATTGCATTTGATTAAAGGCACAGGTTATTATATTATCACAGTTGACGATTTTATAACTAATTAACGTTGTTGTTTCCGTACTAAAGTATATAATAGAGTATTTCCTAATCAAATTAATTAATTTTTAATAATATTAAAATGTCGAGTTTCTAATACCTAAAACATAGAATTTTTCTAAACTTTAAAACGTAGAGAAATCTTAAAAATACAAAACATAACAGAAACTTTTTACAATTTAAAACGTAGAGAGAACTCGTTACAACTTGAAACGTAGAAAAAGCTTTTTAAATCGCGAAGAATATTGTTCAAAATCAAAAAAGAAATACAAACAAATACGAAAAGCACTACATGAGTATTTTGTAAAAAATTGAAATAAATTTTTAAAAAATTACACGAAAAATTACATAAAAGTACATTTGTACTTTATACACTGAGAAAAGAAAAAATTCTATGGAAAATGTAGTTAAAAAATTGAAAATAGAATCGAAACTAATCGTTAATTGTAAATTAATTCGTCTCCTATTTTCAAGATAGAATTTTCGTTGTCTTTTCTAGTGAGATATATCCCGAATTTTAATTTCCCGTGAAATTCTTCTGCGAGTGTTCGTAAAGGTTCCACAGTTTTTTCGCTTGTAGTTTGATCAATACATATCATTTGACATCGTGTGCAGGGTCCATCCACCTTGAATAAAAAACCACTCATTACATTTATGTAATTATACAAAATTTGAAACTGTACTTTAATGACTGCTGGCTATATGCATTTGCAAGAGACCATTTATCTAAAGTCATCAAAACCAAGAGTAAATTATTGCATCTCAAGTACCTCAAAATCGCAATTTCCAATTCTAACATTTTTCCAGTCAACTTCTTCAAAAGCAGCACAACCACTTACAACGATATTTCCTCTGAATCTGTGTAACATTGTTTCTTTACGGCATTCAGAATCATCTCGTATTTTATCAAATAACCAGAAGATGCTCTCTTTATTAATTAAAAGATACTGCGCCTTGCTGACGAATGATAAATCTTTCTCACATTTACCTTTAAAAAAAAATATCTTTTATTGTTAATTACTTTCATGATTTAAAATTTGAAATTTATTATTTATACTTGCATATTTGCAATTATATAATTATTTTTATACTTGCATATTTGCGATTATGTAATTATTTTTATACTTACATATTTGCAATTATATAACTTTTTTTATACTTGCAATTTATATCTTTCATATTTGAAATATTTGACATTTTAATTCTCTTTTTATAAAATTGGTGCACTTTTTGTTTGTTTTAACATAAAAGAAATGTTCACCTGTGTTAATCACTCGTTTTGTTTGTCTAATCAATCGTAAATTTGGTCGACCTAATGATAGACTGAGCCATTCAGAAACTTCGCTTCCACAATCAACACCTTCTACTTTGTGACCACAAACTTTCCCTCTGCACATTTTGCCAATTGCATTCTCCTCAGTTGAAGTTAATATTGAAATGCGAATCGACGGCATTCCTGGAATCAAAATATTGCATTGAATAGAAAAATTAATTAACGCCCAAAAGTTAATTTCCCAAATTAAACCTATTAAATTTTGTATTAATAGCCCATTTTTCTGATAGAAACGAAAACTTTTTCTGGTAAAAACGAAAACTAATAAAACTGAAAACTTTTTTTGATAAAAAGTAAATTTTTGCAAACAAAAACAAAAGGATTTACTTGACTGAAAAAAGTAGACAATCACCTGGAAAAGATAAGTCCATTTCATTTCTATCTAAATCCAATCGAGGTTTAATCAAACAAAGGCTCACTTCCTGTTTCTGAGTTAAACAAACTCCAGTCGTAGTTACGATCATCCACTCTCGATCGAATTGCAACCCCCTTGAATTAAGAATCCACGAATCGCTAATTTCGAATGCGGCACATGATTTTATCGGGTATATAAACAAACGCTCCAATCGTGTTTTAATATAGCTAATTCTCCTCGGTATTTCAATAAAAATTTCAGATTCTATTTTTTGCGCAGCATCTCTATTAATAATGCAACAATTTTTCATTTTCATTTCATTATTTTCAACATTATCATAATCAATATCAGTCTTGTATTTAAGGCTAAATCTTTCTCTCTCCTTTTTCCAATAAACTGGAATTTTAATTATTTCCATCTTGTTTAAAAAACACTCTTTAATCATTTTCAGTAATTTCTCAATATCTTTTAAAGAGGACATATATCCGAGGGAAATTCTCACACATCCAGTGGGTTTTCCATCAATCAGATCCTTGGATCCTCCGCAAACGTAGCCAGCATCGTAGTTTTCTAAAATCATTCGATTCGAAAGACCCAGGTGACGCTGACAAGCTCCAGGATTACAAAAGCATCCAGTTCTTAGCTGAATTTTGTATAAAGCTGCCATATTAACCACTTCCATATATCCAACATAATCACCATTTGAACGCAGAATATTGAAAGTTACAATTCCTCCTTGCAAATTCTTTTCTTCATAATCCGTGTCACTGTAAAGCTTCACCACTGGATTTCCATTATTGTGGTGTAAACTCAAGAGACAATGATGCAAGAGTCTTGCCAGAGAAAAAACGTGTTTTGACACATCTACTAGCGGAATGTACGAAAAAATCTTGAAGCCGTATTCCAAAGCGATGATAGAAAGGAAAGGTAAAGTTCCATCTTCAAATCTAGAAATTAAATTTAGTTTTTTAGAAAAATGACAATTTTTTTATATCAATTTTACAAAACTCGATGAATAAAAAGCACTTGATAAATAAACTCTCGATAAATAAACCCTCGATAAATAAACCCTCGATAAATAAACCCTTGATAAATAAAAGAAAGATTCGATAAATAAAAGCACTCGATGAATAGAAATGTTCGATGAACCAAGAATAAATATTTGAATTATTCGGATGACAAATTCATCTTATTAGTTTTAATTATTATTAATCATTATTTACGTCTTATTAAATATTTACTCTTGGTAAAAAAACATCGAGCCTACCTTTCGTGAAGATTTTTTCGCTTCACGTGAAAAGATTTGGAACTTAGAGCTACATTAACAGTACCGCCTCCGTAATAAACTTTATCCAAAACATTGGCGCTGGAATTTTTTACAATTAAAGCTCCCAGTCCGGATGGATATCCAAACATTTTGTGAAACGAAATGCAAACGAAATCGGCCTTGTGAATAGATAAATCTAAATCATTGGTACCGACAAAAGCAGCTGCGTCCAAAAGGGTGTACCAATTAGTTTCACTCTCTTCAATAATGTTATTTAAACTTCCCTTATGAACTTTTTCAATCCAGTCAAGAGGATATTTTAATCCTGAGAAATTGCATTGAGCTGGATATACAAATAAAGAATTGTTTTCGAAATTTGATGTTTGCGTGTCTAGTTTTGATTTGCGAAAAATTTCAAAAGCTTTGTCATGTTGAAGGCCCATTACGTGAGCTCCTTTTCGAGAAATTAAATCTCGCATTCCAAGTACTGAAGTGTGATTGTCTTGAAGGTAAACGAAATTTCCGTTTGTAGCTTCTGTTTCTTCGTTTGATTTTTTATTCCTGAATCGGAAAGTTTCTGCGACTGTTTTTAAAGCCGCTGTTGCTCCTGATGTGAAAATGACACTGTATTCTTCTGAAGAAACGTGAAAGTGTTCCAAAATTCTGTAAAACGGTACTATTTTTAGAATTCTAGAATAAGAGGAATTAAATAAGAAAATAGTAAACCATTTTTTTCATAATGAAAATGAGGAATTTTTTTTTTATAATAAAATTAATGCAGATTTTCATAAAACGTTTTGTTACATTTTCTATTTGTTTCGATTAATGTTTAATTTATTCTCTTTTTGAGAGGCTGGAATATAATTTACTAAAATAGTTTTTAAATTTGAAGAAACAATTATTGCAAAAAAAAATATAACAAAAGGCAAATATTATTGTATAACACTATTATTTATCGTTTTTATCTTTTTTATCTTTTTCATTTTTTTCATTTTAATAAAAATTGAATAATTATTGAAAGAGTTTTGTTTAGTTTACTAAACGTTGATTAAAAAGTGAATAAATATTTATTCGAATCTTTTACTGTGCTTTATTTTTATGAACATAAAGTATGTTTTACCTGAATCGAATTTGTTCTATCAAATCATGAGTAAAGTTACTGGCAACTCCAATGGAATGTGGATTTGCATAAGTCGATGAAAGTAAATTTTCAGTTGCTTTTTTAATTTGAGTATTTGAATAAAGAGTCGTCCCTGCATGGTCCAAATAACAATCATCTAAAAGAAAAAATTTGCTTAACAAGAGAACAAAATTTTATGAGAGAAAAATGTCAAGATGTTATTATAGTAATATTAATACTTTTAACAATTTAGTGTATTTTTTCAATAATGTAATGTAATTTATTCTAACGCAATTTATTCTAACGCAATTTATTCTAGCGCAATTTATTCTAGCGCAATTTATTCTAACACACTTTATCAATAATTTAACGTAATTTATTAATAATTAATTCTTTGTAATTTAATTCATTTAACCAAAGTTATTTACTAGAAGAAATAAATCTGCATCATCATCTATTTACGACAGACGTGTCAATTACAATAGTTTACAAACGAAAAAACTTTACAAGAATTAATAACAATTTTCTGCGTTTTATGCTTTTAAAATGTAATTGTTTATTTACAGACATATAATCTTACCTTTTAAACGAGAAAATTCAGTTTCTAGAAATTTGATAGTTTCTTGACTATAAACTTCAGAAAACGACAGGAGTTGTCTTACATCCATGCTGGATCACATTCACTGAGATATCTAATCTCTATAAGTTGAGTAACAAGTTGTTTGAGACATCGTTATTAGAAGAGACAAGAAGTAGATTATATGTCAATTGAAAAAATGTTGAAGCAAATAAAAAGGAAACAAATTTCAAACAGTAAATCCTTCTTGTCCTTGATTTTTTCCAAGCACAACTTTTACTTTTTACATAATTATTTGTTAAACTAAATTTTCATCTTGTATTTTAATAACAGTTGCTTTTAAAAAGCAATAAAAGTAAGTGAAAACACAACGCAAATAATATGCTGAGTTGAATAATACAACCAGATATTTATTTATTTAACTATTTTTACGGTTTTGAAGTAAAAGTTTAAGAACCTTGAAAACACAAATTGTTTAAAAATTAAATTTAGAGGTTATCTAATTTTTGGAATAATAAAAACAATGCTTCCCTATATGAGGAAGCAAAAATCGATTAAGTTTTTTTAAATGTAATTTTTAATTAAAAAACACTGATTTACAAAATGATAAAATATATTTAAATATATACCTCTAATTAGTCAATTGTCACGTTAATCTGACGTGTACAGGTTATCTGTCACATCTTGGATTAAATAATTGAAATAATGCCTGAAACTGATCGAATTTATAAGTAAAATAAAATGAAATTTTACTCTTTTTATCTGTCATTGTAGAGAATAATCAAATAAAATTGTTTTGCAAGCAATAATATTGAATTGTTTTTAAAAAACTGACAGAATAAACGGAATAAACATTTGACACAACACAACATATGTATTATGGAGCCTAGTGTCCTTGACACTGGTTTTTTTAAATTATTATTTTAATAAGACGCATCGCATGAATTTGAAATACGCGATTTTGCGTGAAATAAAATTTACAATAAAATTTAAAAACGATTGCTATTTTTCAAAAAATGTAAAGAGAAGGGCACAGAATGCAAGACCTACGGGTCTGGGTTTTTAGTTTGTTTATTTAAAAAAATGTAGATAAGTTTACAAAATCGATTCCTGAGAAGATATTTTAATTATTAACGATATATATATTTTTTCTATTTAATTTACAAAAGAAAACTTGTTAATTATAATGGAATTTATAACATTGTTTACCCTCAGGTTATAACGTGTTACTCCAAATACTTTCAACAACTTGACGAGGTGGCCGAGTGGTTAAGGCGTTGGACTGCTAATCCAATGTGCTCTGCACGCGTGGGTTCGAATCCCATCCTCGTCGTATTTTTTTGCATTTTGACAATTATTTTTATTAAAATTCATTCTATAAATAAAAAACTACAATTTGACATTTTTATAAATCTTGGAAACTGAAATTTGTTACGTTATGTAAAATAAATAGTCTTTACTAGTAAGTAATTAATTTTATTTAATTAATGTTAATTAATTAATTAATTATTTATAAAGAAAGCCAGAGACCTTCATCAATTTCAATATGAAATATTATTCATGAAAAATTGCAATTTAGTTGTCAATGAGACTGTCAATTTTTATTTTTATATAATTTGTTTGCAGTAAAACCTCCAAATTTGTTTTTATTTCAAAAAGTATGATTCTTAATTAAAAATGGTTCAGTCAAATAGTAAATAAATAAAAAATGGCTCAAAAAAATAAAAGTGATAATTCGATTGATCTTAATTGCGGAAATAATTTTAAAAATAACTCTTTTATTGATGAAGAACAAGGGCAAAAATTAATAACTGGAGGTTGAACATTTTTTATGAAAGAAAAAGAGTTTTAAACAATAATGAATTAAATATATAATAATAAGTAAATAGTAAATAAATCAGTAATAACGAATGTAGAATTAAACATTCAAATAATAAAAAAAGGAGTAAAAAAAGTAGTAAAAAAAAGTTGTAAAAAAAGTAATAAAAAAGTTGGGTATATTAATACCTAGGAATATTAATATTACAACATTTATATTGTTTTTAAACAAATTTTAGAATCATCGGAGGAAAAATTATCACTTTTAAAGGAAAAAAAGAAAATTGTTAACTTTTGTAAAAACACAAAACTACAAAAGCAAAAAAATCCTCAATCGACAAATAAAAGTAAAAGTGTCAAATAATTATTTAACAAATAATGAATTCACAAAATTATTCAAAAAAATTAGTTTTGTTTTAAAATGCATATTTTAGATAATTTTTTTAACTCTTTTTTTTTATAATAAATTTTTTAGTTGACCCTATAGAAAGTTCTTTTGACCCAGAGAAAGAATTTGCGGAAATAATTGCCAGGCATGAAGCTAAAAAGAAATTAGAAGCATCTTCAAAATTAAATAAAGAAGAGAAAGAAGATACGAAATTTAAAGAAAGCAACGAATCTATTGTGAGTATGAATCTAAAAAATTTAATTGTTACAAAACGAATTATTATTTTCATTTATGAAATATTATTGTCATAATAATAGATATGATTAATTAGTAATTTTAATTAATAAAAGAAACCTAATTATTAATTATTATTATTAATAATAATAGTAATAATAAAAATTATTATTATTATTATTAATAATAGTAATAATAAAAATTATTATTATTAATAATACTAGTAATAATAAAAATTATTATTATTAATAATAATGGTAATAATAAAAAATATTATTATTAATAATAATAGTAATAATAAAAAATATTATTATTAATAATAATGGTAATAATAATTTTTATGTATTATTAAATTTCTAATTACAACAATTTAATAAATTTGAATTAAAAATCAATCCTATTTTTAGACAGATGGAGGAACAGTTGTCAAGTTTTCTGGATTATAAAAAATCGCATTTAAGCGGAAATAAGAAATCAAAGCAACATATTGAAAATTCGTTTGAACCTCAACCAGGTGAATATTACAAAATTGCAATGATAAATATTGAATTTGATAAATTATATTAAAGCTTTAAATATGAATAATTAAAATCAACAATTAAGTATAAAATTCAATTAATTTTTAAAGCAAAATAAATATTTTATATTTTTACTTACAATTATATACTTAATTAATTGAAATTTTATTTACAATTTTAATTATTTATTAACACTTTAAAAATAATTACTCCAGGGACTTCAAGAATGCAACCGAATATTGCAGATTCAAATGCTGGAGAAGATCAGAGGTGCAATTTTTTAAAAATTGATGATCCGTTTTCTGATTTTTCTCTTAAAAACATTAAACTCAATAGTTTGGAAATTGAAAATGACTATAAAATAAAAAATATTCAAGAAGAAATACAACTTCAAGAGGAATTAAAGGCATTTTTAGAAAAAAGGGAAGAAATGGAAAATTTTATTGAAGACGAAGATGACAATTTTGTAATTTCCTGGTCATCATCTGACTTAGTTGGGATCACGGGTGGAAATCTTCCAAAGGCTTTTGTTTCAAATAAAATTATCGATCATTTTTCGCTTGATAGTATTATAAGAAAATTCATAAATGTGGGAAAATTGAATTTCTTTTCTTGAAAACAATATTCACGAAATAATATAGAATATATTTGTGATTTATAAGATTATTAAGCTTGTTAATATAATTGTTTAAAAATAATGAAGAAATTTGTTTAATTAGTGAGTGCAAACTAGTAAATATCTCAGTAGAGAGAAAAGATATCAAACAGGGGCTTTGTGGCGAAGGTTGCACTCTTTCAGGCGCATTTTTTATAAACTTTTTTATAATTAAATTATTAGTTTGTATTTAAGTCAAGAAAGTTTTATTTACTTGTGAAATAACACATTCTCCTTCTTTTATGTTTACAATTTTTACAATTTGTTATCCTAATTTTTGAAAATTATATAGTTTTATATAAATAAAGTAGTTAAAGTAAAAAAAGTTTTTACAAAACGAAATTTAAAAATTAAAAAAAATCCACATAGGCCCCGGGGGGATTCGAACCCCCGATCTCCTGTTTACTAGACAGGCGCTTTAACCAACTAAGCCACGGCGCCGTACATAGGAGCGCTTTTCATAGATCTGTTCTTAAAGTAAGGCCTATTTTGGAAATTAAAAAGACCTTCATTACTGCTTATAAAACTAAAAAAAGCATATTATTTTTAAATTTCAATAATTGAATAATTGTGTAATGAAAAACTATGTGCGCCTGTAACGCCTGTAAGTAGACTACCCAAAATCATACCGAACTTGAGAATGTGTGTATAAGACAATCAGGGGTAAGGGACTAAAAGTTATTTATTTCTATTTAAATAACTTTGTTTGAATATTCTGTTGTTTTGGAAATTAATTATATGCTATAATGAGAGTGTAAGGCAATTTTAAATTTTAAACTGTAATTAAGAAACCTGTCTTTTTCAAATAACCTATAAACTTTAGGTTAAAACTTTGGTATCCCTTGGAATGTAAAGGTACAAAGCATAAAATCATTCTTTACAACTAAAATAAAAAGTTATTGAAAAAAATATAATTTTACTCTTAAAATGTTAATATTCTTTAAGATTTTTTAATATGAGTCAAATTTTTCAAAAAATAAATGACCCCGACGTGATTTGAACACGCAACCTTCTGATCTGGAGTCAGACGCGCTACCGTTGCGCCACGGAGTCTTGTGTTATGAATTCTGTAAATTCACTACACCTTTTTATATTCAATTTACATATAATAATGAAATGTTATACCTTTTTACAAATTTTTAGTTGAAAAAATAGACTCCAAAATTAGTGTAACTCATCTCTTTATAAAAATAATTATTACTCAAAACGTATATGAAAACGTGTATTTTAGGGGCGTATGAATAAAGGGGCCAGTTGTGCAATAAATTTAAAAAAAAAATATTGAAAGTTGTAAACAATTCTAAGTTTTTGAAAATAAAGCTTCATATTTTTATTTTCGATGATTCGCTCTTGATAGAATTACGATTTACTAATTTAAAAATCAAATATTATAAAAATAGTTTACATTTTAATTTAAGCGCTATTTGTATGACAAATATGTCGCATTGCAAACTGTGAACGTGTGAAGCAGTGTGCAGGATGCACTTGTGAATCTGACTTAAAAATCACAATGGCGACTTCGTGGTTTTGATCATTAATGTGCAGTGTTCAGTCAATGATTTATATTTGTAGTATCATTGTGTTGTTTAATTTTGAGTTTTTGCGTGGAATTTGGAGTGAACGAGAGGCGATTGAGAGGATATGATTCAATCAAGAACTTTGACAATATTTCTGCGGATGGTGTTGCCTCCTCGGCTGCAACTTTTCGGGATGTAGCTCAGCTTCTATAAGTCTGCTCCATTCACCAATGAATCTGTATAATTCATTGTATACATCTCTAAAGTTGTGTTCTACCAAGATCTCGGTGTCATCGAATTTATCGCCGTCACTTTGCTCAAGTGCCTTCTGCATTCTCTAGTTTTTTCTCGATCACGTAACACTCAATTCTCAGGTGCAAGTTGCAACGATTCTCACTTCTGCCTTATTTTTATTTAAGGTAAGTTCTACTCTATTATTTTGTCAAGTCTTTTTATGTGTTTTCAAGTGTCTGGGCAATTTAAGGTAATTAAAGTAATGGGATGGAATTTTCCATTATGGAAGACTAGGGAAGACATCAAAGTGTCGCATTATTTATTTGTTGTATTGACTCTTATATTAGTCACTTTTACGTCACTTTCTTTCCTATTATGTGTTTTTAATACTTTGTGTCAGATTAATAATGTAAATTGACGTTTTTTTCGAGAATTTGAATAAACTTGATGAGGGAATGCTATTTCGATTCTGTAGGTTTGTTAAAAATGCATAATATGCATATTTGTGAATGTAAATAAACATGAATGCTTGATTAGTAAATGCATATATGTGACGAAGAAATATAAGACGTGTTGATTAATCATAACATGGTTGTGCTGATAAATACATGGTATTAAAATTCACATAACAAAAGTACCTTTAATATGATACGAATTTAAATCGCTAATCAATACAGTAAACAATATATATATATTGATTAATATTAATAAAAGTTTCCTTTGTAATTTAAGGTTAAGGTTAAAATTTTAAATCGTATATTTAATGATAGAATTTTAGCTTGAAGTGTCAAATCTAAGATTTCAAATGTTGATTTATGTTTCAGATATATAATTTACGCACATTGTATTGGAATATTGAGCTGCTGATTCTAAAAATATTTTGCTATTGAAAATTGCGTTGTTGGCTGTTTTGTGTGACCAAAGTGTTTTGCTTTGGACCACAAATTACAGAAAAACATGTCCCAGTTAAACTTGAATTCAGGAAAGCGAGGAAGAGGTGTTGCTAGCACCTCAGCTTCAGCTGTGACAGCATTAAGTAGCTCTACTGATTTAGCTAGTCTTTTTGAATGTCCTGTTTGTTTTGATTACGTACTACCACCGATCTTACAGTGCCAAAGTGGACATCTTGTTTGTAGTAATTGCAGACCAAAACTAACGTGTTGCCCCACTTGTCGAGGGCCTCTAGGTAATTATATTTACTCTACTTATATATTGATATATTCATTTTCATTTGTTTGGTATATATTTATTCTTGTATGCAAATGTATTTATTTTTGTAGGCAAATGTATTTATTTTTGTAGGCAAATGTATTTATTTTTGTATCCAGATATATTTATTTTTGTATCCAGACATATTTGTTTTAATATATAAATAACTTTACTACAAGTAGATAAGTTTATTTTGATATGTAGAAACATTTACAAACATTCTACCAAACAGTTTTATAATTCAAACAGGAAAAATTTGTAATTTTCCATTAATTTATCTGAATTGTCATTGAAAATGAAATCAGTTTTTACACCAAAATATGCTACAATTAGCATAACTAATAACTAATATTTACCTTTTCAAATCTAACCTTGAAAACTACATGCAGAGCAATTAATATTTAAATTTATAATATTTACAATATTTAATTTACTTTCTAGCTTAAATTTATTACATTAAAATCGATTGCAAAATACTGTTGAAACTTTTATAAAGAAACTGCTTAAGCATAAACTTGTATAAAAGAATTTAGAGCTTATTACAAAATGAAAAGTAACTTATTGCAAAAGACGAAACGTGTTACGAAATTGTAAACAAAAATTGTAAACAAATCTTTTTACAAGTTGAGAAAAGTTGCGAAATGTTGGATGTTTTGCAAAGTAAGAGAAAAATTCAAAGAGTAAATAAAAGTCTGAAACATGGGCATAAAGGAAAAATGAAGTTTGTAATAAATGGCATTTTATTTTCTTTTGAATTGACAAATTTTTTGTTTTACTTATTCTTGATTTTATTTCCAGGTAATATTCGTAATCTTGCAATGGAGAAAGTAGCGAGTAACGTTATGTTTCCTTGCAAATACTCAACTAGTGGTTGTACTGTGTCGTTAGTACATACCGAAAAACCAGATCATGAAGATGCTTGTGAATACCGTCCATATAGCTGTCCTTGTCCTGGTGCTTCCTGCAAGTGGCAGGGTTCTTTGGAGCAAGTAATGAACCATCTTGTGCTCAGTCATAAAAGCATCACCACTCTTCAGGGTAATTTTTAAAATATCACTTTCATAATTAATGATTTGACAATTTTATTCACTTGTGTTTTTTAATACCTTTTCTATTTTATTTTTATATACTCTAAAAGAAGCAAAGAACTATTTTTTTATTTAAAAAGAGCAATATTTTTTCTTTAAAAGAAGCAAAGAACTATTTTCTTGTTTAAAAGAAGCAAATGACCCTAATTAAATAATTTTATTTTCAGGAGAAGATATTGTATTTTTGGCTACTGATATTAATCTACCTGGAGCTGTCGATTGGGTCATGATGCAGTCTTGTTTTGGGCATCATTTCATGCTTGTTCTTGAAAAACAAGAGAAATACGATGGACATCAACAATTCTTTGCTATTGTTCAACTAATCGGATCTAGAAAACAGGCTGAGAATTTTGCCTACAGGTAACTTTACTTTCATTCTGTTTTTTCTTCTTACCCTTTTTTTAATGCCATGATTAATGCCACGAGGCGCTAAATATTGAATTATTAAAACACGACCATAAAAGGCAGAAATTACAATAAAATTTACTAGTCATGAAAACATAGAATTGTAAAAACTCCTCGAATCGTTATAAAACGTACAATTGTAAGGAAATGTATGATTGTAAGAAAACGCGCAATTATAAGAAAAAGTCATTTAAAAAACACACATCAAAGTGTAAGAACGTACAATTTATTAAGAAAAAGTAATTAAGAAACAAACTAAAACACACAAGAAAGCATAATTATAAATGCATAATAGAAATATTAGGAACTGATTGAATAATAGAAATACATAATTATAAACAAAAATATTAAGAAACTGCAAAAGAAAATTAAAGAAACCTTCTTTCTTAATGAATGAATTAAAGAATGAATCAAAGAATGGATTAAAGAATGAATTAAAGAATGAATTAAAGAATGATTTATAGAATGAGTTAAAGAATGAATCAAAGAATGGATTAAAGAATGAATTAAAGAATGATTTATAGAATAAGTTAAAGAATGAGTCAAAGAATGAATTAAAGAATGGATTAAAGAATGAATTAAAGAATGATTTATAGAATGAATTAAAAAATAAATCAAAGAATGAATTAAATAATGGATTAAAGAATGAATTAAAGAATGATTTATAGAATGAATTAAAGAATGAATCAAAGAATGAATCAAAGAATGAATTAAATAATGAATGAAAGAATAAATTAAAGAATAAAGAAAAGAATAAAGAAAAGAAATGAACTCGAAAAAGGGAAAGGAGAATCAATTATAAATGAAAATGATTTAAAACAAGTTTTCCAACTCGAATCTTTAATACAAAGGACAACTTCAATTTATCGATAAAAATAAAAATTTCAAAGATTGTTTGAAAAGAATCTAAATTATAATAATTAAAGTATTGAATTTATCACTCGGTGATTCTTAAGTAATAAAGTAGAACTAGAATTACTTTAATTTAATTACTTTAGGATAATTTGATGATAATTTCCAGATTGGAATTAAATGGTCATCGGCGGCGTTTAACTTGGGAAGCAATGCCACGATCTATTCACGAAGGTGTCTCGTCCGCGATCCTGAATTCTGACTGCCTTGTTTTTGATACTTCCATTGCTCAGCTTTTTGCAGACAATGGCAATTTGGGGATCAATGTGACAATTTCAATGGCATGAGGAAAATCTTAAATACGTATTAAATAGATCTTTGCGATCTCTAGAAAATGGCTGGATGGGTTGTCTATTGAGAGGTAATTTGTTAACGTAAAATCGTAAAAACTTGAATGACTCTACGGATACGTTTGAAACGATTTACTATAACTTGGGCTCACTTTTAAACAATGACAACTGCAAAGCTTTAAACAATGTATATTTGTGATATTGTCATTCTAAACTGTACCTTGTAATATACGTATCGTGTGAAAATCTTTTATACCTGCCATGGTATTTAATTTTATTTAGACGCTATTGTTCCTCGTATGTTCATTTCGTATGCTTTGCATATTTAAATTCAATTTCAAAAGTATTTGCGATACACGTGGTATAAAAATAATTGGTTTCAAACTATTTTAAGATATTTAATTAGTCCTTTTTTATTCATTCTTTTTTTTCATAATTCATTATTTTTTTCATAATTCATTCTTTTTTTATATTTCTTTCATTTGTTGCATAACTCTTTAATTTTTTGCATAACTCTTTAATGTTTTGCATAACTAATGTTTTGCACTACTTCAATTTTGCGTGTAACTTAATTTTTTCATAATTTGTGGGTAATTCTTTTATTATTGTTTTTTATATGATTCTTACATTAATCTATATTTAATACCACGTTTTATAATTAATTGAATCGCGAAGAAAGCCTAGACTGAAAAATCGCTTTTTGATTAAATGAAAGCTTTCGTTATAAACACACGTTCTCGAATTGAAAGTTGTCTTGTCTTGATTTTGCAGTTGCAAATTAATTTTGAAGAATGATCTAATGATGATAATTTACTCTTCGATTGTTTGTATAACGGAAAATTGACTTTTCCCAAATACTTAGCGACACTCTGCTAATTCTGACCAAAATCTTTTTGAAGATTAACGATACAAAATTATATTTATTGTAAAATACTGAAGCTTTTTCACTAACTTTGTACTTGCAAGTGTTCTCGCGTTTTCCTTTTACAATTAATTTTTTGAACATTTTCTCAAATTTGTCTCAAATTTACTTTTTATATAATGCTCTTGTACTTTGTACAATCTTGTTCTTGTACTTTGTACAATCTTATTCTTGTACTTTGCGCAAGACAAGGAAAATAAAACGCTTTTGTCCATTTTTGCTCTCAAAAGCATATAATTTTGTAATGAATATAATATAACGTAAACATAAACCAAAATTGGGCATAATATATTTGTTACAAGCAAATGATAAATATTAATATATTTAATGAGATAAAGAAATTTTTAAATAAACTCTTTTCAGATTATCTCGTAAAATTATCTCCTTTTAAAAATGATGAGAAGCTCAGTGCTCATAAGATTAATTATAGATGATGATTCTTAATATGTTTAACAAACAGAAGATATGAATTTCCGATAAAAAAAATGAAAATGATACCGGTTACAAATAGCAATAATTTAATATACTTTAAGTGGGCAAGTTTCTAGGCTAACGTTCTTTGAAATAAAAAAAAATCAATTAGGTCAGCACCTAGAATTAAAAAGAAAGCACACATAAACAGATGATTCCAGCCTTCTTTTTAATCGTAACGGTTAATTATAGATGATTTGCACTAGAAATCGTGTTAAACACGAAGAAAGTAAAATTCTGAAAATCAGTCCTTCTGTAAATAGACCATTCTTGCTATGCAATGATAATGTAAATTAAAAAAAACAATTCCAAAATAGGAATAGTCTAAGAAATTACACGTATACACGCGTATTTTAAATGTATACAAGACAAACAAATAAGTTAGATAATTTGTTTAAACATTCAGTGATGATATTATTTATATATCAAAATTGATCTTTTTGTATTAGTCTTGAAATTTATTTATATTTAAACTTAAAAATAGTTTAGGGGAATTTAAAAATAATTTAAAAGTAATTCAAAAATAATTTAAAAGTAATTCAAAAATAATTTAAAAATAATTCAAAAATAATTTAATGAAATTGTAAAATAATTTTAAGATTTCAAAAATAATTTTAAAAATGTCATAAATAATGTAAAGAAATTGAAAATGGAAGAAAAAATTGATACATAATTTAAATTAAATTAGAAAATAATAAATAAAATTGAAAAAATAAGTAACTAAATAAAATTGAAACTATTATAATCTATTTTTAAATAAAGATAAAAATATTTGTAATGTGCTTTAATTGAATAAATTGAACATCACGTTTCTGTAAAAAATAGAGATTACTAAAAAGAGAAGATTATTCTTTTTCTCTCTGTCTGAGGATTTTGAAGTCCATTTTAATGCGTTCAATATGATTTATTGTACTAATAATTAAATGTATATAACTAGTTTACGATACATTTGTCTTCGCTTTACTACGATTAATTTATTATTTGGTTCTCTAAAACTGTGTTCTATTGTTTGAAGTTGATGTTAATTGTAATTGTAGCATTAAAGTTTTTTAAAATTGTAGTTTAATTAAAAGAATTGAAAATAATATTTCAAAAATAAATTAATTTTGTTGAAAATAATTTTTCCTTAATTAATTGTTTAATTTAATTGTAGAATGCTTTAGTTTAAAAAAATGATCAACAATCTGTCAATGGAACACGTGTAAATAAAATTGTCCGACAGTAAAATGTTTGTTAGTGTAATAGCATGAATAAAATTCTTTTATAAAACTGTAACAAGATTTTGCAAATTTTTCCCAGAGCCTAAAATCAACCTTGTTTTGTTTTTTTAAAATAATGTTATTTTTACGACAATTTTTTTGAAAATGAAAATTTAAGTCTATTTGTTGAATCTTAATATTTTTTATTTACAAAAGAAATTTTTGTTAACCTTATTTTATTTTTTGCAGTTAATTTTAAGTGTAAAACAAAATTACGATTTCATCTATTTTTTTATCAAATTTTTATGAAATTAAAATAAAATGTCAAATTTTGTAAAGAAAAATAGTTATTAATAAGCAGTTTCGTAAAAGGGTGAAAAGTTTTCGATAAAAAATGAGAATATAAAATATTAAATTTGTATTTAATTAATATATAACAATATTTAAAAGTGTACATTCTTTTTTATGACGCACCTTTTGAAATAAGGTTTCCGTGAAATTTAGAACTAAAATAAAACTTGATTTATATTAAAAATTAAGTTTTGCTCAATGTTTACATGCTTTTTCTTAAAATATATTTACATACGCGGCAATGAACATGTTGAAAATTTAACAAAGCTTTTTAGCGTCTATTTTGCATTTTTTCAATTCGACCTTTTATATCCTCCATGATATGATTCAGTCCTTCTAGTTCTTGCTCTAAACATTGTATCCTTTCCAAAATAATATTGAGGAGCTTTTGAAGTTCTGCTGCGTCAATGTCATCGAGTTGTTGTTGTTTACTTTTAACAGATTCTTTTGCAACTTCTAGCTCTGCAATTTTTGGTTTCTTAGGTGAAGGAGAACTTTGTTTGATAGCAGGTAATAGCGGTAGATTAACTTCTGTAGGTCTTTTTAAAGGTTTATTCTTCTTAGGTGAGTCGTCTTCAAATTTTTTTCGCTCTCGTTGCTCGTAGCGTTGTTTTCTACCGATGGTTTTTGACGAATCGTCTTCTTTAATTTCACTAGCACCCAAGTGCAAAGATGGTATTGCTAAAAAGATTCTCAATTATTTGTACTGTTTATTAATTGTAAACTTTTATGGAATTTTGAAACTTACCATCAGGTTTTAATTTCTTTTTAATTGGCAAATCCAATAATTCTCCTCTAAGATTACGCTCAAAATCTTCCTCTTTAAAATGTTTAATACACACAAATGAGTGATCGAAATCAATTGGTTCTTTTGCCCCACATTTCTTTAACCAAATTTGTCGCAATTTTGCATCTTTTGGAAATAGGTAATAAGAGTTCCGTTTATTTTGAAACTCTTTTGATTGTGTATTAAAAAATGTTCTACAATTTTCTACGACACAGCGTATGCCCATTTTTCTGAAAAATAGTTTGTTATTTTAATTCATTGAAAGAAACGAACATATTTATAATACAAATTTATTTAATGTTTTATTGAAAATATCTAAATGTTTTAGTAAATTATTGTTAAATTCAAAATTAAGGTAAAAAGTATTTAAATAATAATTATTACTCTCGTAATTATTAACGAAATAACAGATGTTTTAAAACATTTAAATTCAATTTGAGGTTAAAATTATTGACACACAAAAGATAAAAGAAAAATACTCACAGATTTGTGAAATCTAGTGGTATTAAAGTCTTTCTAGTGAAAGCTTTCAAGCTATTTTTAAATAAAATATTTATAATGTATTTTTATAGCAATTAAAGTTGATTAAAAAATGTATAAACAGACGCAGTAAACACAAACAAGCAAACTATTTGGTCAACTCGTCCATTGATAAAATAACATAGAAGCAAAACCGGAAGGGTTCTTAAACCGTATTAAGGTAGTTCACATGTTGGATATTTCTTTCTCGAACTTGTCCAACAATAATTTAGTGCTAGAACGGTTCTATATTAATGCATATAGTTTATTTCGTTGATCTCATTTTCGAGAATGACGTGACAAGTTAAACCACCTTATTTATTAAATTCTTGGATCATGGGATCATGACAGTACATTGATTATCTGTGTTGATTTTAAATTAAATTAGCTGCGTACGTATTTAAACGATTTAAATTTAATTAAATATAATGTTTCGACAGACTTCAAATTTTGACAAGTTATTGGGTAAGAAATGATTTGTCTGAATTGCATTTTAAGAAACAAGTAGTGCAGTAATATATTTTTGTTTTCCTTGTAGAAAAGGCTACAAGTCATTTACTTCTTGAACCAGACTGGCCTTCTATTCTTCAGATTTGTGATCTTGTCAGACAAGGAGACGTTCAGTAAGTATATTGTCAATCACAATTCTCAAGAGACAAATACTTTGTGCTTCAAAAAGAGTACATACAGTGTTTATTATGTACATACAATTATTCCAAGGAATTAACCCTTCCTTGACAAACGATGTCATTGTCCTGGACTGAGAAATTCACCTACTGTTTTCATCAAGAAACCAATTGGTTTCAAACTATTCTTTTAACTCTGATTGTTTAAAAGTATGTTTGGGATTTTAATAATTAATATTAAATGCTGGCATATTTTTTAGGTCCAAATATGTACTTTTTGCAATAAAGAAGAAAATTGTAAATGCGAATCCACACATAGCTCTTTCTGGTTTACTGGTGAGTTAGAAATCATAAAGTTAAGTTTGAGTTAAGTTTCATTAAAAATCACTTGTATATTATAGATTCGAGATTGATTTATATTTACAATAAATATGATTCAACAGGTTTTAGAATCTTGCGTTAAGAATTGCGGTAGCTTAATTCATGATGAAATTGGAACTAAACCTTACATGGAACAACTATGGGAAATTGTAAAGACCACACAACACGAGGAAGTAAAAGTTAAAATCTTAGAATTGATTCAAGCTTGGGCCTATGCATTTCGGAAAAGCCCCAAGTACAGAGCTGTTCAGGTAAACTTTTTCTTTAGTTTCACGTTTGAAGGAAAAAAATATGTCGGATTTGATTAGTCCACGAGATTCAGTCAATTTATAATTAATTTTAATTCCAGGATATAGTACAGATAATGAGAGCAGAAGGTCACAAGTTTCCATCATTGAAAGAAAGTGACGCAATGTTTAGTGCCGATACAGCTCCAGAGTGGTTAGATGGAACAATGTGTCATCGTTGTCGAGTACCGTTTGGTCTTGTTCAACGTAAACACCATTGCAGAGCTTGCGGACAAGTTTTTTGTCAACAGTGTTCCAGCAAATCATCCACACTTCCCAAATTTGGCTTTGAAAAGGAAGTCCGAGTTTGTGAATCTTGCTATGAGCAATTTCAAAAGCAAGTGTTTCTTTTCTGTATTATTTTTATTCGTTTGTTATTTTTATTTGACAATCGATTTACTATTTTAATTTAATATGTATTATTTTAATTTAATATGTATTATTTTAATTTAATAATCGATTTATTATTTTAACTTAATAATTGATTTATTATTTTAATTTCTGTTCAGAACTCCAGTGGCTTCAACAAAAGAGACAGATCTTCCTGCTGAATATCTTAGCAGTTCTTTAGCTCAACAACAGCAAGTGAGTGTTATTTTCATTAAAAACAAATGCTTTTTTCACTCTCTATATTCGGAAATTGTCTCTAGGTTCCTCCACGTAAATCAGAAGATGAACTCCGGGAAGAAGAAGAGCTTCAACTAGCTCTAGCATTGAGCCAAAGTGAAGCGGAACAAAAAGAAAAAGATAAGAAACGTACGACTGCAGTTCCCCGAGCAAGTGCCGTTACTGTTACTAAAGTAACCTATTCCCCGCCGCCATCATCTCCAGTACGTTACCCATAAATTCAATTTTACATGTTAAGATTTTGCGCTTTTATTAAATTTTGCTTCCTCATAGGGAAGCCTTTTTCCTTATAGGGAAGACTTTTTCCTTTTTCATAGGGAAACCTTTTTCTTTTTTAATTACAAAAAACCTTTATGCGAAAGGCCTTTTTACAAAAGAATCCTCATACAGAAAAACTTTATACAAAAATTGTTATTAATTTCATAATTATAGGGTGCGAGTTCTACCGGAGTTGCAGACGAAGAAGAACTGGATCCTGAACTTGCAAAATATCTAAATCGGCAGTACTGGGAACAACGACAGCAAGCAGCAGAGGAACACAGTGCTAATGTGAATATAACAAGTCCATCTGCTCCTAATATTGGTACCCATGTATCGCAAAAAGTCATTAGCCCTAAACAACAAAATGGCGTAGTGGATACTGAAATGGAAATGTTTGTTAATGCTTTACAATCGCAAGTGGAAATTTTTGTCAACCGCATGAAAAGCAACTCCTCTCGTGGTAGATCAATTGCTAATGACAGTTCCGTTCAAACCTGGTTCATGAATATCACTGCAATGCACTCTAGGTAAGAAATTTCATAAAATTGACATGCTAAACTCTGAAATTTTAAAAATATACTTTTTTATGGCTCTAAAATAAATTTAACTAAAGAACTATAAACTAAAAAAAAACTAAAAAGAAGAATAAACTAAAAAAGAAACTAGAAACTATAAACTAAACTATAAATTAAACCATAAACTAAACTATAAATTATTATTGTTAATTAAATATTTGATTTAAGGTTGTTAAGATATATTCAAGAGCAAGATGATAAACGTGTGTATTATGAAGGACTGCAGGATAAAGTTGCACAAATTAAAGAATCGCGAGCTGCTCTAGATGCTTTACGCGAAGAACATCGGGAGAAAATAAGAAGACAAGCCGAGGAAGCTGAAAGGCAAAGACAACTACAAATGGCTCACAAATTAGAAATCATGCGAAAAAAGAAACAAGAATACCTGCAATATCAACGTCAGTTGGCACTTCAGAGGATTCAGGAACAAGAGCGTGAAATGCAAATGAGACAAGAGCAACAAAAGCAACAATACATTATGGGTAAACTATAATATTAATACCTTAGAGAAGTGATGATAATATTAATACTTAAATTAAAAATTACAAGTTCAAGAATATTATTTGTATTTATTATTATTGTATTATTTACACTTGCTATTGTATTAATTACGTTTGCTTTATTTTATTATTTACATTAGTTATTATATTATTTACACTAGTATAGTATTATTTACATTAGTTATTGTATTATTTACATTAGTTTTTGTATTATTTACATTAGTATTGTATTATTTACATTAGTTATTGTATTATTTACATTTGTTATTGTATTATTTACATTTATTATTATTGCATTATTTATAATTATTTTTCTTTTTTACACAGGAGTTTATCAACCAGTTCCAAGCTTCATTGGACCACCCGCTCAAGGATCTCCAGGTCATCACGTACAGTATCAAAATCCTGAATGTAACTACAATCCAATATCTCCAAATAATCAGAACATTTATAATTTCGCTCAGCCACCAACTGGAGTTTATCCAATGCAAAATTATGGATTACCAGTAGTTGGCTCTGTTCCTCCGCATGTTATGAACTCTATTGCCAACCAGGAACAACAACAACAACTCCAAACTGACCGTCCAATTCCAGGCCGTGAAAATCTTAGTCATGTCACTATTTCCGGACCTTCCATGGTGAGCATTTTTAACATTACATTCATTTTCACACAAAATTGTATTTTGATAACACTAAGACTTTAATAACAATAAGAATTGTTATTAAAGAACATTGTTATTAAAACACAAGGCTATTAAAATACATTGTTATTAAAACACAAGGTTATTAAAATACATTGTTTTTAAAACACAAGGTTATTAAAACACATTGTTATCAAATACGTTAAATTTATTAACATTTTTTAGATTCCGCAAATGAGTGGCCAATTGCAATCTCAAAATACAAGCGGTGTAGTGATTTCAAATCAACAAAATGACCTTACGCATATTAGACAACCAGCACCATCGCAAGGAATTCCAGGTCATGGTTTAATGTCTCAAAGATTGCCTACGAACATAATTCATGCAAACAGGCTGCCACAGGTTCAGACACAGGGGCAACAAATTCGATTACCTCCTGGGCCGACAGGGCCTCAAATTCATTCCACTTCTGGACGTGAAAATACACTCCAACAGCAACCATTGAATCTCAGTTTTCCTCCTCAAAATTCAGGGCATATTCATGTTCCAGAACTTGGTTCCAACAATGGTTCCACACAACTATCCCAACAACCTTCTATGAAAAGACCAAACGATCCAGGATTTTCCGAAGCACTTCCGAGAACTGCGACAAATCTAAACTTTGAATCCTCGGCTCAATCGACAGAAAATACACAACAAAAGGATGAGCGTAAACTTGATATAGCTGAACTCATTTCTTTTGATTAAATTTTGTTTTCAAATTTACTGAAAACTTTTGTATGCTAAAATCAGTTATTTATAAACACTATGTTACAGAAATTTAAATTAAAGGAAATGGCGATTAAATGTTTGACTTTTGATATAGTCACGTTTTTGCCAACAAAAAAATGTTACATTAAAGTAAAAGTTGATCCGTTCTTTATAAAACAGCGGATTCGATTAACTTTGATTGAAACTATAGGATAATGTAGCTTAAACTATCCTAAACAAAACGAAAACTTATCACAAGGGTTGAAATAACATCAATTTGGTGGTTCGACGAAATCGATCATGCAGTTTCTGAGATACTTAAAATTGAAAGTTGGAAAAATTGTTTTAAATTTTGAATATTTTTGTTTTATTTGGAGTATACTCGACATGAGATAAAGGTACTTTACTAGATGTTCACTAACATAATTTTATAAAAATTGATGTAAGCCAATAAAGTTGATTTATATCATGTACATTTTGTCAAGAGTATCCTTATCCGTGAGAATTTTTAAATCTCTTTTTAACAATGTTTTTTGCAATATCGTTTACAACATTTTTTACATTATCGTTTACGATATCTTTCACAATATCGTTTCTATATCTTTTACAATATCGTTTACAATATCTTTTACAATATCTTTTACAATATAGTTTACTATATTGTAAATATCTTATATATTGTAATTATCTTTTACAATATCGTTTACTATATCTTTTACAATAACGTTTACAATATCTTTTCAATATCTTTTACAATATATTTTCAATAATGCTTGTCTTGTGCATTTATTATTATTTTCCACTTTACGAAGACAAATATAAAAATATCGTTTTAAAGGCCTACTAAATAACTTTTTAGTAATTTACACAAATTGCAGCAGAAAGTGAATGTATTCCAACACGATAAGATTGATAAATATTATGTACATTTGTTAAAATTATTAACATTAAGTTTTTTGGGAGAATAAAACTTTGTTTTAAATTAAGTCAGGAATCATTGCATGACCACAGTGAATGAATGAAGTTGAAGTTTTTGACACATATGCTATTATACAAGTTTTATCTTTCTCATTTAGTGCATGGCGCATTTGTCCCAAGTTTAGATCATTATCCTCCATTTCACTGCAAAAGAACAAAAAATGATTTAAATATAAATAAATATAAAAATTAAAAGCACAAGCCTATGATCGTGAGAGTTAAACAATGAGTTTGGAAATTTGTATAAAATTTCATATATATTTTACGATTAAGGATATACAAATATTTTTAGTTTTAATTACATTATTAATATATTATGTTTATATTTTATTTTATAATATATATTATGTTTATATTATGTTTCATACTTTATTTTATAATATATATTATGTTTATATTATGTTTTATGTTTTATTTTACAATATACATTATGTTTTATATTTTATTTTATAATATACATTATTTATATTATGTTTATTAAATCCTTAATGAGTTAATAACACGAAGTAGAATAAAGTGTGATTAATAAAACGTCTATAGAAAGCAAAAACATACCTTTCTACCAATAAGTGGTAATTTGGAGGACCAGGGCTTGTTTTTCTGAAATTGGCCCTATTTGAATAAATATTGTACAATATTTTACAGTCCGAATCTCTTCTTCCTTGTGGTTTATCCGCAGCGGTTTTAATTATTTTTAGTTTGTCATTTATTTCCAGTAGTTGAGTATTTCTTTTTATGTATATTAAAGGTTCGACTTTCTTGTGTAAAATCTTTTTATTACACTTGTCTTTACCATTTTCCTCGCTCTGTTCTTCATCAATAGTTATCGTATATTTATCTTGCAAAGTTTTTCTAAACTCCTGCCAATTGGAAGGTTCTTCTACGTTGTCAACTGAAACAGGAATTTTATTATTGATTCCCTTCTGTGACCGATTTTGTAATTGACTCGGAACATTGCAAATTCTCGGAATACATGAAGGTGCAACAGCTGGAATGCATAATAAATTATTTGGTGGAAAAATATTACGTGTTAAAAAAGTATTTAACAAATCTCCCATTATTCCGACAACATCTTTGTTGTAGTCACCTAAAAGACTTCTATTCGAAGGACGTCGGTTATTCCTTAAAAAATCGAAATGAGAAAATTGTTGAAAAAGCATGTTACTATTTCTAGATTGTAGTAATTGCAAATTATAAAACGGATTTGTCTGTTGTAGTATTGTACAAAAATTCTTGTGGGTGTTTAGTTGATCATAGAAATATCTGCTGTTCGGGTTAAAATTTGATTCCCTTTCTGAATAACGTTTTGTATTGTTTTCAGTATTATTCTGCTTGAAGGGATGAATCTGTTTTTTACTAGTTGAAGTTTTACACAGTGTATTACATTTATCTGCATTTGAATCATAATTATAAAAAACCTTTTGGAGCTGAATACTGTTTGGTATATAAGAATTCAAACTTTTCGATTGGACTTTTAAAGACCCAGAAGCTATATTCGGCAATTGATTCAGTATTTTCTGCCGTGCTATTGATGGAGAAGATTTTTCAATTTCATCGTCAGAAAGTTCTATTATCTGAAAAAAATAAAAATCCAAAAGTAGTTTTTCGCTGTGAGTGAGAATTTCAAAATGATTCTTTCTGCTTTCGAGATATAACTTTTGAATTTTCTACATCATAAAAAAAGTAGAATTTCGAAAAATAAAATTTCAAATTAAAAATAATAATAAAAATCTCAATAATAAAAATCTCAATAATAAGAATCTCAATAATATTTAATTTCAAATTTACCTCGTCTTTATCGTTATTCTTGACTACTTGTACAGTATTTATTGAAGTCTCATTTTTCTTTAAAGTATCCGTTGTACTTTTTTTACTTTTCTCGCAAGTGGTTTGATTGAATATATCTGGCTCAAAGGTTTCCGCAATTTTTGATATTGTTTTTAATTCACTAGTTTCCAAACGACAAATAATATTGTCTACTATTTCCTCTACACATCGGCTACTTCCTTTATTGTCGTTATCAGTGCTTTTTAAACTTTGTTTTTCAGTAGAATTGTTACGTAGCTCATTAGTTTTAGCTTTTTTGAGTTCATCTTTAAATTTTGAAAAATCGTTAAATGTACGAAGACCTTCAGATGGTATGCTTATAAGCATTTTAGGTTTGTGTACTGCTTCTCGTGTATTTGTTCTTTTTTTAATCGATGATGAACTACAGGAATAACGCTGAAGGTGATATCCATTTCTTACAAATTGCTTGTATATTTTATATTGTTCCAATGAACATAAGGTTTTAGTAGAATTCAACAGAATATGATACGCTTGTTGTACAGACATTGGAAATTTTTCCCATAAAAGCTGCATGGAATTCTGAAAAAAATATTTATATTTTTATTTTTTTATTTACATTTTAAGAAACTAAAAGTAACAAAGCTTTTAAGAGATTTTCAAACGAAACTTTTAAAAGACGAATACAAAATATTATAAATATATTATAAACACTTTTTAATGATTAACAAATCTTACCATTTCCAGTAACATTAACGCTTCTTCGGGAATCAAAAGCAAAACACAATTCATTTCTGTGCCAAAGAATGCCCATGTTTGGCCGGATTTTTTTATTACATGTACTTGGTTTTTATCGGGTAACCAATCTGAGACAGCTAATTGTTGTTTTCTTTCAACTCTTTCAATAACTATCAACTCTCTTCTGTGTTGAAGGCCTTTTTCAATTTGTTTGAGTTGCAACCAGCTACCATTGGATTCAAAAAACTTTTTTCCAACTTTTGGAAGAATCTTTGAATAACATTCATATTCATCCACAACATCGTATCGAGTTCGTTTATTCTGTACAAGTTCTTCACCTCTAAATATTTAAAAAATGTCTATTAAAATATTGTTTCACATAAGTTAAATTTTACTTTAGAGTTGTGTATAAGATACAAAAAATTCTTGCTTGTTTACCAAGGTGGATATAGATATGTTTACAAAACATCAGGCCTGCAAAATATACATAACCTAAATGAGAAAGCATGGAAAATGTATTACACATCTTTTATATAGAATTACAATTCAACAAATTGTTAATTCTCCTGCTCAAAATAACATTTTCCGGGTTTTTTATAGTGATCCACAAGATAACAATTTTTTGTATTCGGTTTAAAATATAAAAATTTCAAAACTTACGATAAAAAATTGTCACGGAAAAGTTGTATTGTTTCTTGCATTATTTGTAATTACTTTTACTACCATTTAATGCACAATAAACTATTTTTCTTTCATTTTAAACCACAATAACAAAGTGTCAAAATTTAAATACCATGATCGTCATTGTAAAGGATAAAGGCGAGTTCAGAAAATGTGTGGGGGTGCTGGTTAAGCACTATTCATATGGTCTGCTTTGAGCGCCATATAAATATGGTATTTGAATATGGGGATAGGTGGCGCTTCAGCGGAAGAATTTGATTGGTTGTTTCATCACGTGTGACAACATGATACTATTATGTTTAGAAGGTTATGTTTTGCTGTCAAAAAGTGTTTTTTATTTAGATTAGAGAAAAGAATGTGGGATAATTACGTTTAATATACTCTTCAAAGAATTTAATTTTGTGATAAATAGATTATCTATAAATTGAAAAATGTCATTAAAAGAACATTTATTGTTGTCATTAGTTCAACCGAACTAAAAGTTCGTAAAGAAAAATGCAGTATTAGTATTACAAAATTCAAATAACAGTGTTAAATATTTACAAATATAATGAAACGTGTTTATTAAAGTTTCAAGGTCACGGTGAACAAATAAAATTTTACTGTTATAAAGTGTTGATTGAAGTATCAGTTGCTTTCAATATTTTGTTAAATTATGAGATTTTTTGTTCACTGGTTAATAGTACTTATGTTTGTTAATTATTCTTATAATTAAACATTTTATTAAAGAAATTGTTATTTTATATTTTCTTCGACATGCATCGTAATTTAAGAATCATGTCTCTAAATCGCAAGTAAGTTATTTCTATTTTATATCTAAAAAAATTGATATTTTTGAACCACAACAAATTGAAATTTTTTAATTTACTCAGTTTTTGTAGTTTTCTTCCATTGTTGTGCTTTTTTTTCTTTGAAACGCAATAATTCGAAAATCTGAATTTGTGATTACTGTTGTATCAAGCTTGAATTTTATACTATTTGTTTCACTGAAATTGTTTTTAATCGTGAATTTTAGATTTTCCGTGCCACTAAAAAAGGCTCTACAAGATTTTAAACGAGCTGTAAGTCATAGATCAAAATTTGAAGAAAGTAAGGATAACTCGGAGACATTTTTCGAAAATACAAAGAATCATCAAAGGTATTTTGTCTGTAGTACTATTGCATTATCTGCTTTGGGAGCCTATTACTTATACAATACAGAATTGAAAAAAGTGTTTGCCTTAGACCAAAAAAGTCCAAACTTTGGAATTCGAAGAAAAGACTTGCGTACCTTCTCTGCGGAGGAAGTTGGAAAACATGACAGCAAAGAATCAGGTATTTGGATAACTTTCAAAGAAGGAGTTTATGATATAACAGATTTTGTCGACAAGCATCCTGGAGGTCCGAAAAAAATTATGATGGCCGCTGGTAGCTCGATCGAACCATTTTGGGACATTTTTGCCAATCATCATCAAAAGGATATTTATGAATTACTCGAGTCCTTGAGAATTGGAAATCTTTCTGCTGAAGATGTCCAAGCCGAGCAAAATAAATCTAACGATCCGTACTCAAATGAACCAAAACGGCACAAAGCTCTTAAAGTTAATGGCCACAAGCCATTTTGCGCAGAACCTCCGTCTTCTCTGCTGGTTGAGAGTTTTGAAACACCAGCGTTAGTACATAATTTACTTTGTAGTACCTACTTACAATTTTATAAGAATTTTAATGAAATTTTAATTAATGTAATATAATTTTTAATAATTTGCAGAGAATTATTTTACGTGAGAAATCATCTGCCAGTTCCGGAAATGGATATTAAAGATTATTCGATAGAATTAGCTATCGAAAGCACAACAAAGAAGACACTGACTTTTGAGGATATAAAAAAGTACCCAAAATACACTGTAACAAGTGCAATAATGTGTGGAGGAAATCGAAGATCAGAAATGGCAAAAGTAGGAAAAATTGTGTAGAATTGAAAGAAGAAAATTAATCGAGAATAAATACGAAAATTCGAATCTTTTGTGTTTTAGGAAAAGCCTTTAAAAGGTTTAAGTTGGAATGTTGGTGCTGTTGGAAACGCTTCTTGGTCTGGAGCTAGACTTTGCGATGTTCTACAAAGTCTAGGAATTGATGAAGAAAAGTACAACCATGTCCAGGTTAGTATTTTTGTTTGAAGTTTTTAGTATTTCTTTTTTACTATTTATACTATTTTTATCTTTATTATTTTCATTATTATTATTTCTTTATCATTTTTATTATCATTATTATTTCTTTATTATTATTATTATTATTATTATTATCATTACTATCATTACTATCATTATTATTATTAATATATTCATTGTTTAAAATATAAGTTTGAAGGCTCGGATTACGATCCATCCGGTTCTCCTTACGGTGCTAGCATCCCGATAAACAAAGCTTTGGATCCTAGAGCAGATGTGATTTTAGCTTACGAAATGAACGGTAATCCGATTCCGTTGGATCATGGATTTCCAGTTCGAGTAGTAGTGCCAGGAGTAGTTGGTGCAAGAAGCGTAAAATGGCTAGGTAAGAAAGCAAAATTGTTTTTTAAAGTTGAAGAAGAAATAGAAAAATAATTTATTTTTGAATGTAGGAAAAATTATAATTTCAAAGGATGAAAGTCCAGCACAATGGCAACAAGGAGATTATAAGGGATTCTCTCCTTCAACAACCTGGGAAACTGCTGATTTTTCAAAAGCAGCTGCTATTCAGGAAATGCCTGTAACCTCAGCCATTTGTGTTCCAGAATCTGGAGAAAAAGTTACGGTCAAAAATGGAAAAATCTCAGTGAAAGGTAGAGCTTCTCTCTATAATCTATATTATTTCTTTATAATCTATATTACTTTTTTATAATCTATATTATTTTTTATAATTTCTATTATTTCATTATAATCTATATTATTTCTTTATAATCTACATTATTTATATTCTAATTTTTGTCACTTTTCAAATTACTGAATTTTCAAAAGTGAATATTTGAGGAATAATTTAACTTGAGTAATCTACTCTTTTTTAGGATATGCATGGTCGGGTGGAGGAAAAAAAATCATCAGAGTTGATGTAACTGCCGATAAAGGTGAAACTTGGCACACAGCTGAATTAGTTGCAGAGGATAGGAAAGCAAAGCCAGGTCGATATTATAGCTGGAGTTTATGGAGTTTAGAATTACCAGTAGATATTAAAGAAAAAGAGGTTGAGATCTGGGCGAAAGCTGTTGATTCTTCGTACAACGTACAACCCGAAAGTTTTAAAAATATCTGGAACATCAGAGGTTTACTTAGCAATGCTTATCATAGAGTAAGAGTGCAAATAGATAAATAAATAGCAGTGATGAATAGACGAATAATAGAAAAATATTAAATAAATAATAGTGATAAATAACAAATAGAATAATATTAGATAAATAATAGTGATAAACGATAAATAACAGTGAAAAATGGATAAGTAATACTGAAAAACGATATAGGAATGAAAAATGAATCAATTTTAATCAACTTCATTAACAAAAGAAATAAATAAATATACAAGTATATTAATATAACTTTTTTACGAAAATTTGAGTATCGAAAAAAGGAAAAAGTACTTCGTAGTAAAATACCAAGAATGTAAATAAATTTGAAATACTTAATCGATTTGCTCATTAGTTTTATTTTTAATTATAATTCACTGAATAAGTACAAAAATGAAAGAAGTTTTCTCGTTGAATTTTTACAAGCTTTTTACATACAAGTTTTTTGACTAGAATTTTTTATCCAACGGTAGCTTGTTCATACACTTTTGTATCACTTGTTGTGTTATTGAAAAAACTGAATAAAGTTTCTACACTTACATCGTTGCGTGTTGAATTATTTAAATTATGCAATTCAAAAAGAGGATTGGGACTTACTGCTAATTTACCAACTATTATTACAAAAGGAAATCCACACTTTCGAGAATAAATCATACGTTGACCGATTGTTAAATTCGTCCTGTCGTCAATTATAAAATCAACATTCGATTGAGACAAAATTTCACATATTCTTTCCATGTGTTGAGAAGCTGATTCTTCTTTGCTCCCAGCCTGAAAATAAATGCAAATTTTAATTCAAGTATTATTGGGTATGAAATGTAAATCCAAAAATATAAATTAAATATAAAACCAAATTATATCGAGTTGTTTTAAAATGATTGCAGAATATTTTTAAATATTTTAATTTTTTTAAATGAAAGAAATTCAAAGAAAAAGAAAAAAGTTACTTTAAGTTTCTTTAAGAAAAAGTTAATTGAAACTTACTTTTGGTGGAATTATGCAAACGGTGTAAGGTGCCAATGCAACTGGCCATCGAAGTTCTTGATCTGTGGATAACATTTCCGCTGCTGATGCTATTAATCGAGTGATTCCGATTCCATAACAACCCATTGATAAAGGCATAATTTTATTGTTCGTGTGACAATTCGCATTCAAAGGTTCTGAATATTTTGTCCCCAAGAGAAACGTGTGACCAATCTGATAAAAATAATGTAATATTTCTATAATTTAATAAATTTGGTAATTCATATTTAAGCAGTCAAACAAATAATTGAATACCAACATCAGTAATTTAATTCGAAATCGTAAAAAGTTATTCGACTCAGAGATAGATGAATTCAATTCATAATTAATAAAAAGAACTTCTATAAATATAAATAAATAATTATAAATTAAAAATATGTTTCGATTTATAGCAATTTACGAGTTTATTTTCACAACTCACCTCTATGTTATTACTTTTAGTTAGTGAATTTTTACAAGAAGGACAAGTATCTTGATCCGTGGCATTTTCATTAATGTGATAATTACATTGTGAACAAGATAAAACAACATCTTCACCAACTTCTGTACAGTAATGATATTCGTGTGATAATGATCCTCCAATTAATCCAACACCTCCAGTAGCTTCAAAGTAACAATAAAATTTAAAAATGATTAAAATCAGTAGAAAACGAAGAATCAGTGAACATTAAAAACAAGCTCATTAAAATAAAGAAAATAAAAAAGAATAAGAAACAATAAAAAGAAACACTAGAAACTTAATAAAAAATTACTTTAAAATGTAAACTAGCAAATTGAGAAATTTAAAACTAAAATGTAACTAAAATTTAAAACCACCTTTTACAAATTCTATTCCAATTCGTGTGAATATATTTTCATACGCTTGATTAACAATGTCGTACGTTTTTTGTGCCTCTTCTGGTCCAGTGTCAAATGTGTACAAATCTTTCATTATGAATTCTCTGCCTCTTATAAAACCTAACCGAGGCTTCATTTCATCTCTCCACTTGCTGGTAATTTGATAAAGCCTCAGAGGCAAAGATTTGGGTGAAAGAGGTCCAACACTAGCTATAAGATTTGTTATCGTTTCTTCATGAGTCTATAAATATTTTTGTTTTATTCGTGATTGTTTTAAACAAGTATTTTGTACGCTTTTATTATCAATTAATTTATTCATTTTACTATCAATATAAATAAAAAGAAAGACAGAAAAGGATATCAAACTATTATACTATAACTTACAGGACTCAAAACATAACCAACATTATGTCTATCATGAAGAGTAAATAATTCGCGACCAGCTTCTTCAAATCTTCCAGTCTTTGACCACAATTTCATCGACGACAAAGCAGGAAGAATAATTTTCTGTGCACCGATTTTCGATAATTCTTCATCAACTAAATCAGTGAGTTTTCGCAGTATTCGTAATCCCAACGGTAAGAGAGCATACATCCCAGGATTACAATTTCTTATTATTCCAACATCCACCATGTGCTAAAATCCAAAATTTTATTGTTCTTCAAAAAATTACACCGGCTATTGCAAATTGAAATTTCATATTTAAAATTATATTTATACTATCACATATTTAAAAGTAAAACGCTTCGGGAGTAAAAACTGCACATAATAAATTACATTATAAATAAATTCTAAGTACAAATTGTACCAGTGTTATAAAGTTATTAAATATCTAAAACCGCAATTAATTTGTTTTCGAATAGAATTTTTTAGGTTAGGATCTCTTGAACAAGAACTCACTTTATAACTTTTAGAAACTTCCATTTTTATTTGTACATTCTTAGGTGCGATGTTTAATGGTTGAAAGAGTTTTGACACCCGGTGCCAGTTATTTATTACGTTTTGAGACATATTTCGCGACAGAGAAACAAGAAATCGATAAACAAAAGGATGCAAAACATGAGTTTAGCAGACGACAAAATATCAGCTGTTTTTCGATGCGCGTGACACTTTTGCGCATTGCCAACATGTCAAAAAAATTGGAGCGAATGTTTTTGGAATGTTGTTCACATCTGCTTTTGACAGATTAAAATACGTTTTAGGTTATTTCAGTCATTTTATTAATTAAAATGTATATTACTCGTAGGAAATGTTAATATTGCAAACGAAGATGAGTGGAAAGTTTTCTTATTATTGTAAATTCAAATGAAAAATCTATGGATTCCGTCTCAACACATTTTTAATTCGATTTTGATAACAGAAAAGGACACGAAATTTGCGAAATGGATGATCTTGATTTTTCTAATAAAGAGAGAAGTTTTCTCGAGGTTTCCGACAAATTACTTGACAATCAAGGTATTTTGTAAAGGATAATTAATTTATTTTAACCGCTGTCATAATAATTAGCTGATTTGATAAAGCCAGATGTTTAAAATTATTTTTGTATTTTGTTTCTTTTGTATTGATTACATTTGTCATTTATTATTCTTCTACTTTATTAGTTTTGCTTCTTTTTTTCTTTCTGGCTTTATCAGTAACTGCTTTTAGTTTATTTCTGTTGCAATTTTCATTTCTTTTATTTTAAATGTTGATTTTACCCTTCTATTCTCGGATTCCTTTTTTCTTTTGTTTTTACATTTTAATTTTATCTTTTTCTTTCTTATCTGTTCCATTTTCTTTTTAGTTTTTCTTTTCTCTTCAATTTACTTGTTTCTTTTTTTTCCTTAAATAAAACTCGATGAATAATTTAAAATAATCATCTGAATTTGTTTTCAGAAATTGATAACCAAACGGAATTAACAACAGAAAAGGGAAACAAAGAACTCTCCGATGATGACGAGAACGAGACGATATTTAAAAAATCCAATTCCATTCTTCTCAATTCACTTTTTGAAGAATGTAAAAGTTCTGAGAAAACGGTTGCATTTGAAAGTGTTAATTCTGAAAAATTGAGTATGCAAAATAGTGAGACGAATGTGAAAGAAGAATCAGAAAATCCAGTTTCCGATGGAGTAAATAATAACGAAATTTCCACAGAATCGGACAAAATTTCTTCAAGTAGTTTATCGCCTATCAAAATGGATACGATAGAAAATTCTTTAGAAAAAAGCACTGATTCAAAGGATAGTTTAATTTCGAATTTATCAAACGGACGTAAAAAAATAAACATTCCTGTTAAGAATTATCGACCAACTTTATCAGAAGACAGTAAACTTGTTAAGCTTTCATTGCCCACGAATCCAATTAATTTAATGCAATCTAATGCCCAGTTTCTTAACAAAAGTCGCAATTTCTTCAATTTCATTACCGAGAAATCATCAAATATTATGGAGAAATCACTCTTATCACATAATATCGCCGGACGTTATAATTCAATCTTGAAATTAACAGATTCTCATTTGAAACTAACCCATCCTAATTTGAAACTAACCGATTCTAATTTAAAAATTACTGATGATTCTGGTACAAAAATTATAGATTCTGATACGAAAATTGCAGATTCTGGCCAAAAGATACCAGACTATGGTACGAAAATATCAGATTCTGGTTCGGGAATAAATAACCATGACACTGGATTATCTAGTTGGAAACTAAATGAAAAAGAAAAGAAACTGACAGAGGCAAAAATATCAGAAGAATCTTGCACGAGTTCGGAATCATCTTCCACTGATCTCACTTCCAGTTCAGAGACGGATTTGGCAAAAATACCGAGAACGACGGATTTCAATATTCGATTCAAAGACGAATCAGGACTGTCGAATTTCGAGATTAGTGGTTTTGGAAACGATATAAACAGTACTTTTGAAAATCAAGATGAGAGTGTTAAGAATGATTTGAAATTGGAAACAAATAAACGAAAGAAACAAGGTTTGGATTCGAATAGCAATTTTCATGACAGAATGGAAAGTGATCTAAATAGTCATTTAGAAGATAAAGTACTTCATTTTGGAATAGACAAAGAACGTAATTTTAGAAGCGAAATAGATAAAGAAAGTAATTTTGAATTTAAAGTAGATAATGAACATTGTTTGAGAGTTAAAATGGATGAAAAGCATGATTTAAAAGAAAAAGGTCTTCAAAATAAGGGATCGAACAATTGTGTTTTAAACACTTTTACTGCAGAATCTCAAGAAAGTAGTCCGAGGCTGACTTCGGAAGAAGATTCTGAGGCTGAAAGTTCTTGCCGTGATGACTCTATTGATTCTGCAATTTCAAAAAGTCCTAATAATGAATTATATAATCATCCAATGTATTTAGCTCTTTTTAGAGATTACACTGCGATGAGGAAAGAAAATGAACAATTGGTCGAAAGGGTCACAAAGTTGGAAGAAATGACTCAAAAATGCGATGCGGAAAAGAATGAAGAGATGCTATGTATGGAAAAAACAATCGATCGTTTAACAAAAGAACTCAAATTGGCTGTAGCGCATCAAGAATCTTTAAATAAAGAATTTGCAATCGCTAACAAAGAACGAGAATGCATGGTCATGAAATACGCAGTCAGCGAAAAGCAACTGATAGACGTTCAAAGGTATCTAAAAAGAATAATACAAATTTTAGTATGAAGAAAATTATTTGAATCTATAATTTCTTTCAAATATAAATTTTTCTGTTTTTGCTTCCTCATAGGGAAGCATTGTTTTCGGTCCGATTATCGATTTTCCAAAAATAGTCTAAATCAACTCAATTTTACCCAAAAAGTACAAATA
>WNHD01001369.1:0-21413 GCA_011057455.1 Ganaspis sp. Gsp50
CTTCAATATATTGATATATACTTAAAATTACTTAAAACTACTTCAATATATTGATATATACTTAAAATTACTTTAAAATATTCTTGAATAATTTAATTATATATACAAAAACACTTGAAGATACATCAAAATATTAAATAGACTTAAAACTACTTTAAAATATTTTAAAAGACTAGAAAATATTTCAAAGTATTAAAAAATATTAGCGTTTCAAATATAAATTGAATTATAAACAGATTTAAAAATAGTTTTTTTAAAATGTTTTAAAATATTAAAATACTTCCATGCACTTCAAAAAACATCAAAATATTTAGAGCTGCTTAAAAATATTAAAAGAAACTCAAAATATATGTAATACATAATAAAATGACTAAATTATTTCCAAATACTTCCCAGTACTTCAAAATATTTTAAAATACTTCAAAATATTGAATATACTTAAAATTACTTTAAAATATTTTGAAAATATAATTAAAAAATATTGGCATTTTAAACTATAATCACTATATTCGTCAGTTAATTTTTCATTTGTAAACAATTAAAAGTATTCGATTTATATTGAATTAGCAGTTTAAGTATAAAATAAATTATAAACAGATTTAAAAATATTAGTTTTTTTAAAATATTTTTAAAATATAATACTTCAATTTACTTCAAAACACTTCAAAATGTTTAGAAATCCTTCAAAATATTAAAGAAAACCTCAAAATATTTAAAATACTTGTAATTGCTTTAAATTATTTTCAAATTCTTCCCAATACTTCAAAATGTTTTTAAAAAACTAAAATTTTAAATGCATTATAATATTTTGAAGTATTTTAAAATAATATGTTGAAGTACTTTAAAATATGTTGAAGTATTTTAAAATATGTTGAAGTCCTTTAAAGTATATTTAAATTCTAGAGAAAATTATTTTTAAATAACTTGAATTAATTCAAAACTAATTGAAATTCTTACAAAATATTGAAAAATTCTTTTTTTAATAAAAAAAAATATTAAAAAATATCATCGAAATTGTTACACTTTTCGCATGAAAATCATAGATAAATCATGGAATTTTTTTAAAAATATTTTAATGTAATTTTGAGTATTTTGAAGTAGTCTGATGAATTTTAAAGTAGTTTTAAGTGTTTTGAAATGTTTTATACTTTTTACATATTTTAAAGTATTTCAAAATATTTTAAACCATTGGGGACTATTTTGAAATATTTCATAGCCATTTTGAGTATTTTGAAATATTTTTAAGTATTTTGAAGCATTTTATAGTATTTCGAATTATTGGGAAGTTTTTTGAAATATTTTGAAGTAATTTGAAGTATATATAATTCCATGAGAATTACAGGTTTTCCTTATTTTACACAGTTGTAGAAACCCTGTTAATATTTAAAAAAATTAACTTTCAGCATTTTAAACAGCATTAAATTAAACAGAATTTTCTTAATACAATAAAATATTAGAATCTTTCGAAAAACAATTGAAAGTAAAAACGAACAACTTCAGGTGTGGACAGACAAAATTAACAAGATTATTATATATAATAATTATATATAATAATAATAATAATAATAATGTGGAATGGTGGAAATGTGGAAATATCGTGGAATTTTTATTTATGTGATGGAAATTAGTTTTTTATTTAATTTCGTCATTTTGTGATGTTTATTTAATTTTTACGGAATTTTGTACTTTTTTTTTTGTTGAGGAAACTTCAAAATACTTGAAATTGTTTGAGAATACTAAACATTTATTTGAAATGTTACAAATTGATTACAATTATTGTAAAATACTTGAGGCTACTTCAGACTGCTTTAAAATATTTAAAATATTTAAAAATACTTAAAGCAGTACTTAAAACAATACTTTGAAGAGAAATATTTTGAAATATTTTAAACAAATGTTAAGTATCTTTAAATATTTTGAAGTATTATGAAGTATTCTGGAGTATTTTATTTTATTTATTTTTATTTTATTTATTTTGAAGTAGTCTGAAGTATTTTGGAGTAATTTGAAGTAGTTTGAAGTATTTTAAAGTAATTTTAAAGTATTTTAGAGCAATTTTAAGTCATTTGAAATATTTAAAGTAATTTTAAAGTATTTTAGAGCAATTTTAAGTCATTTGAAATATTTAAAGACATTTTAAGTATTTTTAAACATTTTGAAGTATTTCGAAGTTTTTTTCTGTAAAAAACGGTATAAAATTTCGATAAAACTTAATAATATCATAGAGTAATTAAATTAATTAAAAAAAATAATTTCCATGGTATAAATGAAAATTCCTTGTGATTTCCATGATTCCATGAGGAATATTGAAATTCCATGAGAATTTCAGGTTTTCCAGAGCTGTAGAAACCCTAAATAATAATAATAATAATAATAATAATATAATATTAATAAATATATAATATATATATTTAAAATAATTATTAAATTTAAAATAATTTATTTAAAATAATAATAATAATTATTATTATTATTATTATTATTATTATTATTATTATTGTAATCATCGTAATAAAAATAATGTTATGTGAATACTTTTTTTCCGAAGATGGTTTATACTTTCTACACAAAAATAATGATGATAATAATAATTAATTAATAAGAATAATAATAATTAATAGTAATAATAATAATTAATAGTAAAATAATTTGATGCTAATTGGGAAAAATTTTGCAGCACGAGGCGAAGTCGCAGGAGTTTCTCGAGTTCCTCACGATCTTCGAGCAGTCTCTCGTCTAGATCTTCTCGCTCGTGCTCGAGCAGTTCTGTGTCGAGTAGGTCTCGATCTCCTTCGATACCTCGTCGCCATGGCTCACCCAGCTTCCTAGATCGACGTCGTATCACCAGGTAAAATTCGTATCTTCATACCGTTTCATGTATCGTAGCTTTTTCGTTATTGATTGACTTTCCATTGCACTGAGTCAACAGTTTTTCTTATTTTTCACAGTTGCGTCAATTGTAGTCTCGTTCATTATTATTGTATTCTTTTTTTATTTTCCTTTTCGAAAGTAGTTTTAAAATCCTCTCTATTATCGCAATTTAATTTATTTTCAATATTTTCTTTCTCTTTTTTTTATTTTTTTTATTTTTTTTTTTTTTATTTTAATCCAATAAATAATTTTTTCTTGGTAGTTTATTGATACGTAAGTGAATATTGGCTTTTATACAATAGAATGAGTCTATATTTTTAGTAATATATTTGGAAAATTATGATCACAATGAATTTTGATCACAGAGTTGGATTTGAAAATTAGTTGTGGAAAAATTGCAATCGTGGAATTGCGATCAAAATTATGAGAGCGTAAATTATCATAAAATTACAAGAGCGTTAAATTATAATTATAAAATTGCAAGAGTTAAAATTAAAATCATAAAATTGCAAGAGCTGAAATTAAAATCATAAAATTGCAAGAGCTAGAATTAAAATCATAAAATTGCAAGAGCTAAAATGAAAATAATAAAATTTCAAGAGCGTAAAATTAAAATCATAAAATTGCAAGAGCTGGAATTAAAATCATAAAATTACAAGAGCGTAAAATTAAAAGGATTAAATTACAAGAGCATAATAAATTAAAATCATAATTAATGAAAGTCATGAAATTAGAGTAATACAATTAGAAGCATAAAATTACTGTTATAAAATTGCAATCGCAAAGGACAGTTACAAAATTATATTTGAAGTTATAATTACAAAATTGTAGTTCTTTTTCAAAATTTATGATTGGATTAAAGATTAAATTCTCGAAGTTAATGAAATTCTTAATTTTGCAGTGATTTTGAAAAATTGGATATTAGATGTGTAATTAATTTTTATTTGTTTAATTAATTAATGTAATTAATTATATATACGAAAGTATATATAATACGCAATTATAATACTATACGAAAGTTTTGGTTGTAATTTTATTAAAATTTTGGTTTCGAGTTTAATAAGTAAAAATTCAAGAGTACAAGGTTCATAGTAAAAGAAAAGTTAACAGAAATAAATGAAAAATAGAAATATAGAAAATAGAGATTGGAAGCCTGAAAATAAAACGAAACAGTATAAAGAATAGAAATTTAAAAGCAGGAATGTAAAGAATAAAAATTAAAAAATAGGAATGAAAAAAATAGAAATTAATAAGCAGAAGTGTAAAAAATAGAAATTAAAAAGTAGGAGTGCAAAAAATAGAAATTAAAAAGCAGGAGTGCAAAAAATATAAATTAAATAGCAGGAGTGTAAAAAATAGAAATTAAAACGCAGGAGTGTAAAAAATTGAAGTTAAAAAGAGAAATTAATTATGTAGGAATGAAAAAAAATTCTATTATAAAAATAGAAAAAAAAAAATACAGGAGTTATAAAAAATAGAATTATAAAATACAAGAGTAAAGAAATGTGGAATTATAAAAAACAGAAATAGAATCATAAAAAGAAAGAGTTTAAAAATACAAAAAGAAACATTAAAATCATAAAAAATTAAGGCGAAAATATGAAGATGAATTTATAATAAAAAACAATTTGTTTAAAATAAAAAGAAATTCGAAAAAAGCAATTGTTTATAGTTTATTTGGCTAATTTGTTTGATTGATATTCATATTTAAATACAATGAATTAAATAATAATTAATAAATATTGGGAGGATAATATCAATTATTTCGAATCATATAAAGATAAATGTGATAAATTGAAGAAAATAATGATTAATAAATATTGGGGGGATGATATCAATTATTTCGAATCACAATATAGATAAATGTGATAAATTGAAGAAAATAACGATTAATGAATTAAAATCGAGGGAAGAAAAATAAAAAAAATAGAAAAATAAATCAGGAGAATAGAAAAAATGAGTAAAGGAAATAAAAACTAAATGTAGAAAATAGAAAAATAATTAAAGATTAAAGGGCAAAGGCCCTTTCGTACAAAATAGAAAATTAATCGGAGAATATAGAAAAATAATTAAAGATTAAAAGGCAAAGGCTTTTTCATACAAAATAGAAGATTAATTAGAGAAAATAGAAAAATAATTAAAAATAATAGGCAAATAATTAAAGAAAGTAGAAAAATAATTAAAGAAAATAGAAAAAAAAAGTAAAGAAAATAGAAAAAATAAATTAATTTAGCGAAATAAAGTGTTTTTTTATTGATCAAAAATAAGAAACAAAATTTTAATGAATTTGTATTTGTGTCCTGCAGGGACAGAGCGAGGGACAGACATAGAAGATAAAATTGTGGCTTCACTCTGATATTCGCTTTCTTATAATAATGTAGATTTAATGTTAAAAAACATGTTTCATTAAGGTTTGTTAACGCGAGAATCTTAGTTTAATAAGACATAATACTAGTAATAATAATAATAAATATAGTAATAATAATAATTATAGTAAGAATAATAAAAATAATAATAATAATAATAGTAATTATTATAAAATAATTGCGAAGTGTAATTTTTCTTCGAACAAAAAGGAATTATCTTAGGGTCTTGATGAAAATTGAAAAATGTGATTTAAGAAATTTTACTAGATTGATTTTGATGATTAATTTTGTTGAAAGTTGCCGCCTCGATATGCATTATCTAGATGTAGCATGCGTGTATTTTCTTAAGTTATTCGATATTCACTACATCGCAGTAGATATTTCCTTTTATTTTATGTCAATCGCAAATAAAAAATTGGGTTAGTACAGCAAGCATTTTATAGTCTATTTATAGGTTTTTTTATTTGCTTTATTGTTATTTTTCCTTTATATTTGTTTTGTTTATAGTATTTTTATAATTTATTTGTTTATAATTAGTTTGTTTATAGTTTCTTTGTTCACGATTATTTTTTTATAGTTTCTTTACAATTATTTTTTTTATAGTTTCTTTACAATTATTTTTTTTATAGTTTCTTTGTTTACAATTATTCTGTTTATAGTTTCTTTGTTTACAATTATTCTGTTTATAGTTTCTTTGTTTACAATTATTCTGTTTTTTTTTAGTTATTTTATTTATTATAATTTTCTTTATAGTCCTTCTGTTTATATTTATTTTGTTTATATTTGTTTTTTTATTATTATGTTTATTATTTTTTTTAGTTATTTTGTTTATAATTATTTTGTTTATAGTCCTTTTGTTTATATTTATTTTTTTATTATTATGTTCATTGTTTTTTTTTTAGTTATTTTGTTCATAATTATTTTGTTTATAGTCCTTTTGTTTATATTTAGTTTTTTATTATTATGTTCATTGTTTTTTAGTTATTTTGTTCATAAGTATTTTGTTTATAGTCCTTTTGTTTATATTCTTTTTATTATTATGTTCATTGTTTTTTTATTTATAGTTATTTTGTTCATAATTATTTTGTTTATAGTTCTTTTGTTTATATTTAGTTTTTTATTATTATGTTCATTGTTTTTTAGTTATTTTGTTCATAATTATTTTGTTTATAGTCCTTTTGTTTATCATTATTTTGTTTTTCAGTTATTTTTTTATTATTATTATGTTTATTTTTTTTTTGTTTATAGTCCTTTTGTTTATCATTATTTTGTTTATAGTTATTTTTTTATTATTATGTTTATTGTTTTTTTTTTGTTTATAGTTATTTTGTTTATAATTATTTTGTTTATAATTATTTATCGTTTTTTGTTTACAAGTAGTTATAGTTTCTTTGTTTAAAGTTACTTTGTTTAAAGTTACTTTGTTTAAAGTTACTTTGTTTAAAGTTACTTCGTTTATAGTTACTTTATTTTGTTTAAAGTTCTTTTATGTATTTTATTTATAGTCATTTTATTTTATTAACAATTACTTTACTTTATTCATAATTATTTTACATTATTCACAATTATTTTACATTATTCACAATTATTTTACATTGTTTACAGTTAACTTTAAGTAATTTCATTTTATTTCCCTTCCACAGAATTTTCGAATTATTTTTACTTTATATAGTTAATTTTCTGTTTTTAAAAAATAATTTGTGTCGTAGTTTGTGACTCTTAAATTGTCAACTACATTTTTTAGAATGAACGCCAGGTAAGTGATGTTATTTTTGTTTTTGCGCAATCGCTTCCTTTTTTTGCTTCTTTTGCACGAATCCACAAATCCTTTGCATGACTTTTTTTTCATCAGTAGATAAAGTTCAATTATTAGTATTCAATTTTCATCATTTTGTTTTTTCATATCATTTTGATTCCCTTGTATGTCATCCTCAAATCATTATAATCATCAATTTTATTAATTAATAGTCATCGTACCTACATCATTATTGTAAATTTATATTATTGTAAATTCATACTAACAAATTAACTTACTAATTTCTTCAAAACCAATAACCATTTTCTCTAATCGCAGATTCAAGGAAACAGAGTGTAGATCCCGATTCTTTCAAACTGGCCATTTTTTCCGTAGTATTGAAAAATAAAATAAATTAGAACGAGATTAAAAAGAAAATGGCACAAAAAATAAAAGGGGACGAAAATGAAAAGGGAGAAAAAGGAAAAAAAGAAAAAATTGTGTCAAAAAACGGGGGCATAAAAAAAAGGGGGCGAAAATGAAAAGGGAGAAAAAAGAAAAAAAGAAAAGAAAATTGTGCCAAAAAACGGGGGCATAAAAGAAAAGAGGGCAAAAAAGAAAAGGGGGCAAAAGAAAATTGTTTAAAAAATAAAACGATACAAAAAAGAAAAGGAAATTGTGCAGAAAAGAAAATGGGACAAAAAGCAAAATTTGTGCAAAAGAGAAAACGGGACATAAAATAAAATTGTGCAAAAAACGTAAGGGGACAAAAAGCAAAATGAAAAAAGAAAAGGAGATTAAAAGAAAATTAGAAGAAATTAAATTATAATTGATTAATTATTAGATTAGAAGAAAATTAAATAAAAACGTGATAAGAAAGAAAACGAGATAAGAATGAAATAAATGTAAAAAATAAACAAAAAAAAGGAAAAAAAAAGGGGAAAAAAAGGAAAAATGTGGTAGAAAAAGAAAGAAAGGAGGAAAAATACTCTGGTTCCTTGGTGCAAGTGTGAAATAATTTTCCGAGATTGATAAAAATTAATTTCAGCGCTAGAAAAAGACCGATTCCTTATCATCGGCCGACACCTTCACCTCCGTCATCGCCGAGCAGTTCCGAGAGCAGCAGACACTCCGAGTGGTCTAGTCCGAGTCATAAATCGAGTCGATCACCAAGTCGTAGTCCATCTTACATCCGCTAGAAAAATACTCAAAATTTTCCACAAGATGGTTAATTTTCTTTTAAAAAGAAGAACCCAAAAAACTCATTTGTAAAAAAACAATTTTCAACCTGGCTGTTACCAATCCTAAATTATTATTATTCTAGATTTATAATTCTAAATTATCGATTCTAGATTCCTCGAATTATTGACTCTAGGATTTCCCAGATTTATTAATTTTAGATTTCAGAAATTTTTTAATTTTAGGTTCGACAAATTAATTCATTCTAGATTTACCAAATTTATTGATTCTAGATTTTTGGAATTGTTGATTGTAGATTTTCGGAATTATTGATTCTAGATTTTTGGAATTTTTAATTCTAGATAATTGGAATTATTAATTTTTGATCATCGGAATTATTAATAGTAGATTTTTGGAACTGTTATACTTCTAGATTTTCCAAACGATTAATTCTAGATTACTCAAATGGTTAATTTTGGATTTTCCAAATGATCAATTTTTGATTAGATTAATTCTAGATTTGACAAATGATTAATTTTAGATTTCCCGAATAATTCTAGATTTACAATTCCAAATGATTGCAGATTGACATTCCCGAATAATTTATTCTAGATTTTCAAAAGCTAAATTAATAATAATTCTAGAAAGATCCACTCTCTTGGCATTAAAAATCATTATAGATTCTTTTCCAATTAGCGACAAAAAAGAATTCTACTTTCATATATAAACACACCCAAAAGTATTTTACGTAAATTTTACACGAATTTATAAAAAAGAAAAAAACAATTGAAAGTCCCGGAGATTTTTATAGCCAAGATTTTTCTCAGACGTGGCTGGGAAAAATGATCTGCATTGACAGATAAAAATATATCCTATATAAAAAAATTAATATATATTAATCAATTATTAATGTGCGTTAATTATTAATGTATATTAATCAATTATTAATGTGCGTTAATTATTAATGTATATTAATCAATTATTAATGTATATTAATCAATTATTAATATGCATTAATTATTAATGTATATTAACTAATATATATTAAAAGTGAAAATTAGTGAAAGAGAAAATCAGACCACGAGGCTCATTAATTAGTTGCTACTGGCTTTTAAAAGTGCCATTAGTAATCGTCACCTTCTAGACTGTTTTTAATTTTGAAAGGAAAAGTGTTTATTTCTCTCTAGTCTTTATATAAATTTAGGGCGATTTAACTCTATGATGTTTGTTATACAAACATAATCTAGTCGAATTTTTACAGTCTCCTCGACAAATTAGGCAAAATAGATCTTTCATTCAAATTGATCAATGTCTGAGATTATATTGTGATTTAATATTTTTAGTGCAATGTTATTCACAATTCCATACGTGTACATAAGTACATTATATTTATACAAAGAATCTCTTTAGCGTAATTACAATTTTCGTTTCCTCAAAGTTTAAACTTTGTGCATTCCATTGTCATTCGATTTTCATTCATTTCGTCATTCTTTTCATAATTTGTTTATTTTGTGTTTTTATCTATTCGTTTTCCATTATTTCTATTATTTATTTATTACTGTTTATTTATTATTTATTTACTACTATTTATTTATTTAATATTTATTTACTACTATTTATTTATTTAATATTTATTTATTACTATTTATTTGCTACTATTTATTTATTATTTATTTACTACTATTTATTTATTTAATATTTATTTATTACTATTTATTTATTTACAACCATTTATAATTACTTACAATATTATTTATTTACTATTTTTTATTTACATACAATAATTTATTTGCTACCTTTTATTTACTATCATTGATTTATTTACTACCTTTCATTTATTTTTTGCTAACTATTTTTTTCATTACAGCGACTTTTAATTATTTTATTTATTTATGGACATGTTTTTACTTATTAACTTTGTTATTTTTTGCTTTTTTATTGGTTATTTTATTTATTAGTAACTTTATTTGTAGGAATAAAGTTACTATAATAAATAACTTTATTTGTAGGAATAAAGTTACTAATGAATAACTTTATTTGTAGGAATAAAGTTACTAATAAATAACTCTATTTGTAGGAATAAAGTTAATAATAAATAACTTTATTTGTAGGAGTAAAGTTACTAATAAATAACTTTATTTATATGAATAAAGTTACTATAATAAACAACTTTATTTGTAATTTGATTTATTAGTATTTTTATTTATTAGTAATTTTATTTAATTACTAATTACATTTATTGAAAATTCCCTTATTGCAATTTATTGATAATTTCATTTACTGACTTATTCTGTGCAATTTTATTCACTGACTTCTTTTTTACAATATTTATTTATTAAGTTATTTTATTTATCAACATATCTCTAGTCCTTTTTATTTATTGACACTTTTATTTACTATTTTCTTATTCGTTTTTTTAAATTTATTTTTATTGTTCATTGCGATAATTGTAATGGCCAATAAAAATAAATAACAAAACTAACATGTTCGTTTTGTTGTTTATTTTTAATTATCATCATCATTATTTATAGACTTTGTTTTTATTAATTTACAAAACAAAAAGTAACAAATTACTCGCAATACTCAAAGAAAGGCATCGAATCCATAAAAGCGTTTATATAAACGAAAAAAGTAAAAATTTAAAAATCAGCTCAACTTTTTAAATTCGATGCCTAAAAGCTCTAGTCATTGATATTTATTTATTTATTAACTTATTTATTTACTTATTTATTTACTTATTTATTACTTAATTATTTATTTACTTATTTATTCTCTTATTTATTTAATAGTGCAAATTATTATTTATTTAAATGATTTAAATTATCTATTTATTTATTTATTTATTTATCTATCTATCTACCTATTTATTGACCAAAGGTCAAGCAGCATGCGAAAAAAGACATTCTAGAATAGACTCAATTTTGAAAATCTCAAGAGAAAATAAAAAGCTGTGTAGCATTAATCATCATAAAAAAAACGACTGAATGTTCATCTTCGTTCCCGAAAGCTTCGTCGTGCCAAGAAATGATGAATTCGCAAATTTTTAATTCAATTCGCATAATTTTCGATTCACCTAATTGGCAATCGACAAAAAATGCATTTTAAATTCGTTGCGGACTTTTATCCGAGTTGCGATAATTTAAAGACAAAAAATGTTATCGTCGTTAAAGTGGAGATCTTATATCTGTAATATACTCTGTATTGTTGTTGTGTGATTAAATCAAACTGCTTACAGAAATGCATCTCAATTATTTCCTCCCTGTGAAAATAACAATGATCATTAATTCGAATAGAATTGAGCAATAAATGATTAAGGAAATAAATAGAAAAATAAATAAAGAAATAAATACAAAAATACGTAAAGAAATAAATAGAAAAATAAATACATAAAGAAATAAATAGAAAAATAAATGGAGAAATAAATAGAAAAATAAAGAAATAAATAAAAAAAAACACATAAAGAAATAAATAGAAAAATAAATGGAGAAATAAATAGAAAAATAAATGGAGAAATAAATAGAAAAATAAAGAAACAAACAGAAAAATAAATAAAAAAATAAATAAAAAAACACATAAAGAAATAAATAGAAAAATATATAAAGAAATAAATAGAAAAACGTCACAATGCTTTCTCGTAGGGGAAGCAAAATAAATAAACAAGTCAATAGACAAGTCAATAAACAAATAAAGACACAAATAAAGAAATAAATGAAAAAATAAATAAACAAAAAGAGAAGTGAATAAATTAAGTAATACAATTATTGGTAAAAATTTTCGCAATATGTATTGTACTTATAGTCATTTACACTGGAATGTTGTATAAAATTAATAATAATAATAATAACTAATCCTTTAACAAATAACGTTTATCAAAAATGTAACAACTGTCGTTGGCGTGAATCGTAAAATAATTCACGATATTCAACTACGATTTTTCTTGATCTAAATTTCATTTTTGTAAAATTGTAAACCTTGGAAGAGTTTTAAAATGTCCAGTTTTAAAGAGATTATAGACATATATAATTCTATATGTATTTGAACTTCTTGAATGTATTTGAATAAACCTTGAACCCCTTAATGATAAAAAAGGCTACGTCTGAAAGTAAAATACGTTTAAAAATCGTTTTCTAATCCCCAAAGAAGCCATTTTTCAATAATATAATCAGTCTGCTGTGAATTTAAAAATTCCTTGGAGTTTTGTCTTTTGCGACTTTGGCACGTTGATTCGCTAGATAAATCGACCAGAATAGTCCAACCATGTTTACGAATAAAACACGTAACTGAAAACAAATTTAGAAGCAATTTAATAAACATTATATTAAATTTAATTTAAATTAAATATTTCTATTAAATTTAATTTAAATTAAACATTTCTATTAAATTTAATTTAAATTAAACATTTCTATTAAATTTAATTTAAATTAAACATTTCTATTAAATTATATAATGAACTAACGTTTTCATTTTTTATATAAAGAAAGAAATTGAAATTAAAATAAATTACATTACTTTTATTAAACTGGAATTCAATTCAATTGTATTCAATTCTATTCAATTCAATTAAGCAGATTTAATTTTAAATAAACGCCAATTCGGGTTAATAAAAATTCGGATAAATTGAAATTCAGATTGTGATTATTTTTAGAAAATTTGAAAGAAAAAAAAAGTTGAATTTTGAATGAGAAAAGACTTGAATTTTGAATGAAAAAGAAGTAGAATTTTGAATGAAAAAAAAGTAGAATTTTAAATGAAAAAAAAAGTAGAATTTTAAATGAAAAAAAAGTAGAATTTTAAATGACAAAAAAGTTGAATTTTAAATAAAAAAAATAATTGGTGCTTTTCTAATTTAATGTTCAAAATTAGTAAAAAATTTGAAAAATAATTCGGAAAGAAAAAAAAGGAATTAAAATTTTATAATTACCAAAGGAGGAACATATCGAATATTAATGTACTGCAATAATGTCAGATATTTAAGATTTGCGATGAGCGTAGGCCAATAAAGTTTTTTTAACTGGTTTTGTGAAATTTCGTGTGATTTTCCCTAAAAAAAAACCAAAATTTAAAAACGAATAAAAATTTCTTTTTATACGCTTCTTAAAAAATTAAAATATAGAAATAGGATTTTTATAAAATACTTTTAAAAAATATATTAAATAAAAATTAGATTGAAATAAAAAAGTTTAATTTAAATGTAACAGTAAAATTCAAATATGAAAAAAAAATTTAACTGTAAAAGTAAATAGAGCAATAATAAAAGAAATAAATAGAAAAGTAAATAAACAATAAATTAATAGACAAATAAATAAACAAAAAGAGAAATGAATAAAAAGACAAATAGAAGAGTAAATAAACAAATAAATTAATAGAAAAATAAATAAACAAAAAGAAAAATAAATAAAGAAATAAATAAAAGAAAGAGAAATGAATAAATTAATAAAGTAATTTTAAATACGATCATTAAAATTAAACTATAATAGTAAACATCATACAAAAGAAAAAGTAATACAAAAATTGAAATAAAAAAATGAAAAATATTTTTATAAATATTTTTTAAAAAGGCAGTAAATGACGTAGATTCTTACCTCAAATCGAGCTAACATATAAAGTGCTAGACCTAAAAATGCTGGTGTATAAAACAATCTCTCAACAAATAAAAATCCTAAAGGATTTTTAATAAAACGTTGAGCGTATAAATAAAAATAATGAGGAACTGGACCACCAATCAAAAGCCTAAAAAATATTCTCAATTAAAATAAAAGCCTAAAAGATATTCTCAATTAAAATCAATTTTCCTGCTCAAAAATAAATTTTCTTTCTATTGCATTTTAACTGATTTTAATAACAAGTTTTTTTTATTCTCTTAATTCTTTTCGTACAATTTCTTTATTCTTTTATAATAATCCTTAATTATATTAAAGTGATTATATGTTAAAATTACTCACCCAAATAGAGCAAAAGCTACTAAACTGTCCTGATTCAAATATTTCGTACCAGACAATTTTTGAGAAATTAAATTTCCCAAAGAAGCGAGAACACAGCTGTAAATAAAAATACACAATCATAATTATTCATTTGCAACGTGTTTGCAATCAATTTATATTTCAATTTCTTTATCAAAAAAAAATGTTTAATGTTCTTTAACGTTCATTTCAAATGTTGAGGGAAAAAAAGTTTTTTTGTAAATTCCATCTTATGAAAGTCACCGAAAAGAATTTTGCACACAAGAATAAAAACAAAAGCATCAGAGCAAATGATAACAAAAAGTGAATATCATTGTAATTGTAGTAAAAAAAAAAAAAATTAAAAAAAAAGAAACTAACCTCGTCAAGGCTTTTGTTTTTACAGGGCTGGTGTAAAGTCGCTGAAAATAAGCTCCAACCAGTTCATAAATAATATCTCTGGGCTTTGAGAGTGCCATGATTTTGAAGAACTTTCAATTTTTTGAAATAAAATTAGAATCGAATAAAATTTTATCTCAACGAGGAATGTAAATCTAATGATCAAAGTGCGACTACTCTTTATCTTCCTTTAAATCAAATTGACACTTTAGAAACTTTACACACTTTTTTATGCACTTTTCCTGGAAAATGTTATTATTTTTTCGCAAAAATTGTACTCTAGGGAGAAAACAAACACACAAAATGTTCAAAACCCTGCACCCGGTTTTGCTCGAGTGCGACCTAACCTATAAGACACGTAGAAAAATTCTATACACGTCAGATAAGAATTTTTTTTATATTTATGACTCTGCAGAATACAAAATACCAATTATCAACTCATATTGATAAAAGAGAGAATGATCGTTATTTACAATATTCTGTATTTAGAGACAAATATTTAGACATTCGGACATTGAGAATACTGATCGAGATACTTTTACAAAGCTTTGTGATCTTCTAAATTTGTATTTCTGGAAAAATTATCTCGAATAATTAAAACTAGACACTAGACTGCGTTTTGCTGGTATTTGCGAATACAAAAAAACGCACAAATAATGCAAAATAAACAAGCCCTTCATTTTCGGTTATTTAAATATTACCGCCCGGACGCCATTTTGTTTCTAACCTCAACTGACCCTTAACGAAAGCTTTTTTGAACTCTCCGTACTTGCGCAGAAAGTTGCGTGTAGCGTCGATTTTTCTCGCTTTTGCCACGCGCGTTTGCTCGCTTCGACAAAAATTTGTGTCCGCCTAAAAAAAATGGGAATCAAAAAACCTGCGAGGTGCTCCCGTGTCCCAGCCAAACAAAAGAAAAAGAAGCAGATTCAAAAATGCAACGTGCAACAGAAGGCGAGCAGTGTGAAGCAGGAAAAAAACGGCAAAGCACTCATTATTGCCCAGGAGATAAAGTTTGCTAGGTTACTTGCTAGCAAAGAAAAAAAGGTGCGCGACAAAGTGCTTAAAAACCTTAAAAAATGGTTAACTGTACGAGCACAGAGTTCTTTCGGTAAGTTTTTCAATTTTCGTACTCTTTTTCGAACATTAGAACCATATGGTTTCGGGTTTTATGTTTAACTCATCTCACCAACGGATACTTGCATACACAAAGCGCTTAATTTTCAGTTTAACTGTTAATTAAGTTCTCAGCCCTTCAGACTGCATTCTACTTTCGTGCACACACATGCTTTTGAATAGATTAAAAAATAATGCTCGACTCGAACAGGAAATTGTTTAAATTCTCGAGGCTGGAATTTATGATTTTTTTTTATTTCTGTAATTTAGCGTGTTCTGGAGTTAGTAGACGTTTTTATGGTTTTTTCTAACTTAAATTATTGCTTGTGGGATTTTTAAATAGTTTATTTGTTTAAATGCTGTTATTTCGCTTTTGCGAATTGGCAGATTCTTTATTTGAATTGCATTTTAGGGAATTTTGTGCAGGAAGTGTTTTTAGGTTATGAAAAACTGTTTTTGTTGGTTGTTTAAAATTGGTACTTTTTGGATATTGAAATAGAGGATATTGATAAAAGTAATTATTATTTGTTTATTATTATTATTATTGTATTTTATTACGAATGTGCCCGATATTGAATATTATGAAAAAACAATCGTCGTTATTAATGCATTTAAGGGCGTTTAACCTGTTGACATAACCTAAAAAAAAGTTGTAGAAAAGAATCAACAAGAGTACAAATGTTTTTTTAAATTCTTTCGAGTTTTCACTCTTCCTGTAGTGAAAATTCACTCCAAAAAATGAACAATAAACAGCACGCTTGCTATAATTTGAATTTTTCTCTATTTACGTTTTTTTTTTTATTTATTCATTGCGTTTACATGTATTTTACTTTTAACATCATGTTTACAGATTCGACACCAACATTTGTAAAAATGAAGTCAAAAACAAAAAACCAGATGCTCTAGTTTTTAGCAAGAAGACTAGAAACTTTTTTAGTTTTTCTAGTGATTTTAGTGACTCCCTTCACTTTTTTTTCTCTTTTTTTAGGAATATTTTGTGCGCATGCGTGAAATGTAATTGACCTTGAAGAAATTCAAAGAATGTTGCGAGCGCACCTGGTGGATTGTGGCCAAACTAAAAATAATGCTATTGATCAGAGACAAATGTACAAAAAAAGTTTTTTAATATCTTTTGATTAGGTTAAAGTCTGTAAAAAATATTAAAAAGTTTTTTAAAATTGGCCAAAAGTTACAAACGAATAAAAAATATACTTATATAGTATAAGTATATTTAAAAATATACTTTTTAAAGTATGTTTTTATTTAAGGAAAAGAGCGTTTAAAAATAATTGTTTTCGTAAATCATACAATCTTTTACACTCTTGATGTTAATTGTTGTTGATTTGAATTTCTCGACTTTATTTGTATCTTCGTTAAGAAGTGAAGACGACTTTCTAGTTTAAGGTTATGTTGAGGGGTTGAACACCCTTAACATTTTTTAAATATAGTTTCTTAAATAAAGTTAGCGTCAAATTTAAGTCAAGTTCTTTTTTAAACTAAATTTTTATTTTTTGCAGCATTTACAGAAGCAGATTTTATGAGACTATGGAAAGGTTTGTACTATTGTATGTGGATGTCAGATAAACCTTTAGTTCAAGAAGAACTAGCGGAGTCCATCAGCAAAATAGTACATTGCTTTTCATCAATGAAGACTGCGCTACTTTATGTTAAATGTACCTTCAAAAGTCTTGCCACCGAATGGTTCGGCATTGACCAATACAGAGTCGATAAATTCGAAATGGTAATTAACTAAAGCGTATTTTTCTTTCAAAACAGAAATTAACTCTACCGGCGAAAAATTCGCATTTGCTGGCAGTAGAATTTTGCGATTATTAACAAAAAAATTTTGCGTTTATTAACAGAAGAATTTTGCAGTTTTGGCTAAAGAATTGTACTTATATTAATTGAAAAATGTTGCGTTTTTAGCAGAAGAATTTTGCATTTAGAAACGAAAGGATTTTGCAATTGAGTGTCCGCGTGCAATAACCGCCTGTACGCGTGTACCAGTGTTCTATAGGGATCACGGTTCGTCCTCTTTATTGACTTATCGCTACTTTTTCCAATTTTCCCCAGGGCATGTCCAAAAACTCGGTTAATAATTTAGGAATCTGTGATTTTTATTTTTTCCTGAAGTTTCTTTTTATAAATAATAATAAGTCAAACGTTCACAACACACTAGGAGGTATTTTAAAATGATTCCCACAGTTTTGATATCTGTTCTAGTTTAAACGTAAATAGTTCCAGAAAATGAAGTCGATAAATTGAATGTTGATAACCTTATAAACTTATATTTTTGGAACTAGTTGCGCTTAAATTAAAAAAGATATTACTTTGAAACTTTGGGAATTATTTTAGGATACTTTGAAGTGTGTCATGAATGTCAGATATGTTATTATTCTTAAAAAGAAACTTCAGAAAGAAATAAAGACGAGGGTGAAATGAAGGTAGATTCCTAAATTATCATACGAGTTCTTGGACATGGAGTTAAGAAAATTACCTAAAACACTCAAAATTGAGTATTTTTCCTTCTGTTCACCTATTTTTCAATCAGTTTTTTTTTAATAATTTCTCGATAATAATACTTCAGACTACTTAAAAATATTAAAAATACTTTAAATTACTTTAAATTACTTTAAAATACTTTGAAATACTTTGAAATACTTTAAAATACTTCAAAATACTTTAAAATACTTTAAAATTCTTTAAAATACTTCAAAATACTTTGAAATACTTTAAAATACTTCAAAATACTTCAGACTACTTAAAAATACTTCAAAATATTTAAGAATACTTTAATTACTTTAAAATATATCCAAATACTTCCCAATATTTAAAAATATTTAAAAACGCATAAAAACACAACAAAATATGTTAATATACTTAATATTACTTTAAAATACTTTAAAAGGCTTAAAAATATTTAAAGATAGCTCAAAACATTTAGGCTATTTCCAAATACTTCTTTTCAAACTTCAAAATATTAAAAAATACATCAAATTTCTTTAAAATATTTCAAATTATTAAAAATTATTTTAAAATATTTATAAATACTTCCCAATACTCCAGAATATTTAAAAATGCTTCAAATTGCTTTCAAATATTTCCAAATATTAGAAATATTTAAAAATACTTAGAAGTCTTTAAAATATTTCAGTGTACTTTGAAATAATTTCAAATAGGTACTTAAATCTTCATTAAAATACATCAAAATATTTTAAAACCTTTGAAAATACTTAAAATTACTTCAAAAGCTTCCGAATATTACAAAATACTTCAAAATATATCAAATTATTTAAAAACACTAAAAATGTCATTAAAATATTTTAAAATACATAAAATTATTTTCAAATCTATCCAAATACTTTTTCTCAAACTTCAAAATATTAAAAAATACATGACATCTATTTAAAATATTACAAAATGTTTAAAATTACTTTAAAATATTTGTAAATACTTTCCAATTCTCCGGAATATTTAAAAATATTTAATAATACTTAAAAGACTATAAAATATTTCAGTGTATTTTAAAATATTTCCAAATACTTTCCTATATTCCAAACCATTTAAAAATACTAAATAAAATCTCTAAGAAATATTTTAAAATACTTCAGATTACTGTAAAATACTTTAAAATACTTCAAAATATTTTAAAACGCTTAAGAATACTTCTAAATATTTCAGAGTACTTCAGAATACTTAAAATTATTTAAAATACTTCAGAATATTACAAAATACTTCAAAATACATCAAATTATTTAAAATTACTCAAAATATCATTAAAATATTTCAAAATACTTAAAACTTTATTAAAATACTTGAAATTACTTTAAAATACATCAAAATATTTTAATACACTCAAGAATACTTCAAAATATTCCAGAGTACTTCAAAATATACTTACAATTACTTTAAAATACTTACAATTACTTCGAAATTCTTCAGAATATTACAAAATACTTCAAAATACATCAAATTATTTAAAAATATTTAAATTGTCATTAAAATATTTCAATATTTTTTAAAACACTTAAGAATACTTCTAAATATTTCAGAATACTTTAAAATACATAAAATTACTTTATATTACTTCATAATATTACAAAATACTTCAAAATACATCAAATTATTTAAAAATAGTTAAAATATAATTAAAATATTTCAAAATATTTAAAACTTCTTTAAAATACATCAAAATATTTTAGAGTATTTCAAAATACTTAAAATTACTTTAAAATATTTCCCAATAATTCTCAATATTCCAAACCATTTAAAGATACTTGAAATCTCTTTAAAAATTGCTTTAAAATACTTACAATTACTTCGAAATAATTGAGAATATTACAAAATACTGCAAAATACATCAAAATATTTAAAAATACTTAAAATGACATTAAAATATTTCAAAACTCTTAAAACTTTATTAAAATACTTGAAATTACTTTAAAATACATCAAAATATTTTAATACACTCAAGAATACTTCAAAATATTCCAGAGTACTTCAAAATTACTTACAATTACTTCGAAATTCTTCAGAATATTACAAAATACTTCAAAATACATCAAATTATTTAAAAATATTTAAAATGTCATTAAAATATTTCAATATTTTAAAACACTAAAAAATACTTCAAAATATTTCAGAGTACTTTAAAATACTTAAAATTACTTTAAAATATTTTCAAATACTTCCCAATTTTACAAAAATTTTAAAAATACTTTTATACATTCAAAAACACTTAAAATGTCATTGAGATATTTCAAAATGTTCAAAATTAATTTTATTAATTTTATTTAATTAATTTAATATTAATTTATTATTATTTTATTATTTATTATTAAAATTTATTTTATTTATTAATTTAATTTAATTTAATTTTTATTTTATATTAAAATAATATTTATTATTTTAAGTATTTTAATACTTCAGACTACGTAAAAATATTTAAAATTACTTTAAAATATACAAAAATACTTAAAATTACTTGAAAATACTTAAGATCACTTCAAAATATTTAAAAATACTTTAAATTAATTTATAATACTGTATCATATTCACAAATACTTTCCAATACATCAAAATATTTAAAAACACTTAAAAACTTTTAAAAATATTCAAAAATACTTTAAAATATTTTAATATACTTGGAAAAAATTCAAAGTATTAAAGTATTTTAGTTTTTTAGGTATTAAAAAATATTAATATTTTAAGTACGAAATAAAGTATAAAAAGATTTCAAAAGATTAGTTTTTGAAAATATTTTAAAGTATTCAAAATACTTGAGAGTTCTTCAAAATATTTCAATATATTTAAATGCACTTCAAAATACTTAGTGCTTTTAAAATTAAAAATATTAACTTTTAGTAATAGAAATAGTAATAGAAAATTATTTTTGCAATAAGCGAGCATTAAAAAAGTTTCATTATTCCCGTTTTTATGGAAGAGAATCCGCTTTTTCATAATTAAAAAAACCCTTTTGCACCGAAAATTAAACGAAAAGTCTGTGGTCCCTGCTATCCCCCGCTTGGCCCAGATTTTCGCTGTGCAAAATAGTTCCGTGTGCGCTAAGTGACTGTTATTGCACGCGGACGCTTAATTATTCCCCCTAAGGAATTTTGCTTTTATTAACAAAAGAATTTTTAATATAAAGAATTTCGCAATTGTTGACAAAAAGAATTACGTACTTGTTGACAAAAAGAATTATGCATTTACTAAAGGCGAAATTTCATAGAGCGAAAAAATCGCTGCGAAAAGCTGCGACTGACGCAAAAAAGCTGGATTTATTCAGCTTCTCAGCGATCGTCGCAAATT